>JAGFZM010000483.1:53249-72114 GCA_017657215.1 Limnothrissa miodon | reverse complement strand
AGGTACATGTATGACATTGTTGACTAGGTCTAGGCTGCTGTAGCCTACGTTAAAACTCATTTTGTCACAGTTCATCACAGGGCACTAAAACGTCAAAATCGCATTGATTCACCAGCAATTAGACAGTGACTAAAACTTCGTGATCCGGAGATGAATATCCATCAACGTGCAGTCACGTGAATCTAGAAAAGAGGCAATTTTTTTGCATGAAAAAGAGAAGCGTGTGTGTGTTTGTGTGTGCGCGAGGATGTGAGTGTGTAGGCACATGCTATTCATTTATTTATTGATTGATTTTGATGGCGAAACACTTTGAATGGGTTTTTTTTCGCCTCTCAATCAATGAAATATCAAACTCACCTCCACAGAGTTGCACAAGCAGACTGCTCTCGGCACCGTGAGTACAACTGCGCAAAGTTCTCGTCCTCTTTAATTTCAATGCACTTGTCAAATGTTTTTCTCTTCTGATCAAATATTTTAATAATTGCAAACACTGGCCTAGCAGGATCCACCGGCATCTTTCCTCATATCGTGTCTCTTATCTCTTGCGCTCTTAAGTGAAAGGCGCGATTTGATTGGTTTTCGACGTCACGTGAACGCAGCACGCTTTCAGTATTATCAGCCACTGTGTTTTTTATGTTCGTGTGAGTTCGAATTCAATTTTATTTTTATTTCATTTTGCATTTTTTTCAAGCGGCGAATCCGAGAGCCAACTAATTTTATTGGTGTGGCCTAAGGTGTGTGTGTGTGTGTAAGAAGGGTGTCACTTCTCGCGGTCCAGGATTGCAAGAACAGAGATACAGACAGACTTCTAGACTAAACCCAGAGAAACAGACTGGCCTACTTCTAGACTAAACCAAGAAACACAGACTGTTCTAGACTAAATTCTGAGAGCTGGTCTACTTCTAGACTAAATTGAGAGATACAGGAGCACTTGCAATACTTTTGAAAGTACATTATATGATTTAGTGTGGTGTTGTGATGTTAAACATTTTAATGCTGTGCGTTGTCCTCAGTCAGGGTATGTGTGTGTGTGTGCGTGCGTGTGTGTGTGTGTGTGTGGGGGGGGGTTGTTATGGAGATATTCAAAGGCACCCCCCTTCCTCAACTCCCAGCTGTTCTCTGTGTTCATGTGTGGTGTGTTTGTGTTCATGCGTGACTGCTTTGTAAACAAAGGGTGTGTGAGTACAGGCTGTCCCCTCTGTGACAAGAGGCCTGATGTACTCTGTGTGTGTGTGTGTGTGTGTGGGAGAGAGAGAGAGGGCACTCTAGCCATGTTAAATCTCATCTCCCCGTTAATCAATCACAAGCAGGGCCACCTGAATGCTGTGTAAGTGTGTGTGTGAGCATGTAGTGTGCACCAGACACCTCATTAACGCAAATACACACACACAAAAACACACAGAGGGTTACATGATGTTCTGTGTCACAAACATCCTCTGTTCACTGCTGAGACTGATCGGAGTGAAAATCTCTCATCGCACACACAGACTCACACACACGATGGGCAGAGCAGTCACAGGGTCTGATTATGTCACAGTTGCTTAACCCCGAAGTTTGTGCCCACCTAGGATTAAGGCTGTGAGTGTGTGTGTGAGACACTGATGTCATGCATCTGTCAGCCTGCCCAATGCACCCTGGGAAAACTTCACACCACAGACGCCACCTGCTGCCAGATGGCTCCAGAACAAGAAGCCTCTTTGCCTTCTGTCCCAGCTACAGTGTGTGTGTGTGTTAGTGTGTAGGGTCGCTTAATGTCATTGTTGACCTAGACCAATCGTCTACAGCGAGAGGTTTCAGTTGGATTCACAATTGCAAGGGCAAGGTAAATCCTGATAAATCTTACCAGGACAAACTCTCTCTCTCTCTCACACACACACACACATACACACACACACACAGCAGGCCCAATGTGTGTTCACCTGGCAACAAACACCCTTGACCTTGAAAAGAGAAAGAGAAGGAAGAGAGAGAGGAGAGGCCAGAGAGAAGAGAGGAAGAAAGAGGAAGAGACAGGAGAAAGTAGGATGAAGAAAGAAAGGAAGAGAGGGGAGAAAAAGATGAGAGATAGAAAACATCACAAGTGTAAAAAAAACAACAACAGATGAATGAAATGGATCATAATCATGAACCAGTAGAGGTCAAAGGTCAAAACACCCTTTTTTTGTAAGTTGGCCCTGATGACTGATATTTGAATGTTTTAACTATGATATGTTTAAATGCTCCAATGAAACCCACTGGCGGTGTGGCGGTAATCTATATCATACAGAGGGAGGTATGTGTGTGTGTAGCCTCAAGAGCATCTCCACTACATGGATAATGTATGAGTGTGTGTCAGAGAGAGAGAAAGAGACAGACCACAGTTACCTCAAACCTCCATATCAATTTCATTTATGACCACAGCTCACTCTCTCAAACACACACGCAGACAAGAGGAAACCAGTGGATTTGAAACTCAATATCGCACAGAACAACACTGCCACCTTGGGGATGCCGTCTCAAATTGCAGTGGGTTTGGAGGAGAATCCCAGGCCTGGATCTGAATGATGCATTGAGCACAGGGTACTGCATTTCCTATTCAAAACTAACGCAAGTCCTTTGCTCTGTGTGTGTGTGTGTGTGTGTGTGTGTGCAAACAGCTCAGCACAGCTCTCTGCAATGTGTGTGTGTGTGCATGTGTGAGAGACTGAAGGAGATTACGTGGGCGGCTGCTGGGCGACTATTACAAAACTAGACACAACACAGAGACACACACATTTCACAAGAACACCCACAGAGACACACACATTTCATCCTTTCTAAAAAACAGCAGCAAAAATATGCTGTGATTTATTGTACGTGGATCTGATGGCTGGCATGACAGTCCAAAGCAGCAGCTGCTTTTAATGATGTCTTCTGTCCATTTGGATCCCCACTAATCAGAACCGCTGCGGGTCTTTTTTAACGTGATATTCAGGATTGAACACAAGCACAAAAATAACTTATAAAAATATATAATAATACAAAAAACATCAGTAAAAATACTACTGTTGTGTTTGAGTCCACTTGTGGCAGTAATGGAAGTAGAAACAAAAGAGCAGTGTGTGTGTGTGTGTACACGTCTCCCTGAGGATGAAACTAGCCTTATTGAAAAGTCTGCTTAAGTCATCAGGTATGACATACATTGCATTACAATATGCCTCTGGTGTGTGTGTGTGTGTCTCAGTCGCCTGAGCTATCGTCTGATTGGTCTCCATCTACAGTCTTCCAGTTCTTTCTTTTTTTCCTGGGAAGCTGCTGCTCCGAGTCGGAGTGGCGTTTGTGTTTGTGCCTTTTCCTCCGGCGACCACTGCGCTCATCCCTCTCTCTCTCTTCATCACTCTTCTCCGAGCTACTCTCCACCTCTCTCTTTTTTCGCTCAGACTTTTTCCTCCGCACTTTTTTCAGCTCCTGCTTTTTTCTCCTTCTGCTCGCTTCTCCGCCAGAGTCAGAATCGGAGTCAGAGTCGGAATCAGAGTCGGAATCGGAGCCGTTGTCTTTGTGCTTTTTCTTCTTCCTCCTTCTCTTCTTCTTGGAGGACTTCCTGGAGTGCTTCCGGTGGTGTGACTCATGGCCGCTCTTCTTTTTCTTTTTCTTCTGGTGCCGCACGTTCTCCTCTCCGCTGCTCTCGCTTCTGCTGGCGAACATCAGAGCAACACATCATGTCAAAGAAGGCAGGTGTAGAAGGTGCACACACACACACACACACACACACACACACACACTTGACCCACCTGTTTGACTGGAACTCCTCAGGGTAGAGCTCCTTGAAGCCACTGTGGCCCCATCTGGGAACACAAACATTCACATTACATCAACACACACATACAACCTCTTAATGCCTCACTCACAGACACTCAGTTTACAACATCAACACACACACAAACTACCTCTAAATGAGACACAAAATCACCATATGGTACAAACACACAACCTCTGAATGCCAACCTCTGTTATACACACACATTCACTTGTGGGTGTCTAGTCCATTATGATTTGAATGTCTATGCCTTTTAATACCAAACATTACCCACCAGATGTTTCATAACTGTTACAGTAATTATGGAAATGTGGACAGTTTATTTAATCTAATCTAATTTATCTAATCTAACCTATTTACATTTTCCACCCTAATTAGGGTTCCAGAGAGTTTTTATAGCCATATTTATTTAACGGTCAGAGACGTTATTTTTTTATACAGTATTTGCAGGGTTCTTGCAGGTTTCAGTTAGTTAAATTTAAGACCTTTTTAAGACCTTTTTAAGACCTTTTTAGACCATTATGTTAGAAAATTAAGACCAACACAACACATTGATCGAAACATTCATATGATCCCAGATATTCTCAAAACATTTCATTTTTATTCAGGGATGCAAACGCATGTTTGAGCTTCATGTTTATTGCCGGGGACAGCTTGTAACCAGCTGCAAAACTCGCTGTTATCGAGCCAGGTCTCATTAAATATACACTTGCCCATGTTCTTATCAACTGTCTCTGAAAACTCTCAGATTTTTTCAGTGAACAATGCTTAAATGAACGGAGGAAATAATTTTAAGACTTGGGTCAATTAAATTTAAGACCTAGACCTTCATTTTTTAGACTTTTTAAGGCCTTAAATTTCACTTTTTGAATTTTAGACTTTTTAAGACTTTTTAAGACCCTGCGGGAACCCTGTATTTGTCTATGAAAACTTGCCTGAATACCTCCAAACTGACATAACAAACACAAACACACACTCTCACACCTACCTGTCTGGATCGTTTGCTTCAAACTCGTAGAGCTTTCGTGTCCAGTATCGTGCCTCCCTGTCATCACGGGCGACCAGTCGTGAGCCCCTCCCATCTCTCTCAGACAGCCGGTCTCTGGCGCGTGACGGAGGGGAGTCATCATAGCGATCACAGTGCATGTAGCCTCTAAAACCCGTAACAAACATCATCTCACTAGTCTGATTTTACATTGTACACACACACACACACACACAAATCACTTCCCTGAAGATCATGGTGTACCTGATTCTAAAACACACTTCTTTATCTCACTGGAGGTCCAGTATAGATGTGCAGGCAGTAACAATTTATTGAAAGGTGTCCACATAAGACTAACATGAGCCTGGTATAAGTGTGACATCATCAGATGCATCATCACCACTAACACTGAATACTTTCTTCGGTGTTTAAGATTAGATTCAACTTTTATTGTCATTACACATGTATGAATACAAGGTAACAAAATACAGTTCAGCATCTAATCAGAAGTTCAAAGAGCAGCAAGTGCAAAATATACAATATGGAGTATACGGTATGGACAATATGTACAGTTAAGAGCAGTATGTACAGTTAAGTGGAGCAGGTAACCAATTAAGTGGTATGTACAGTGAATATGTATGTCAGCTATAGTGTGGTACAGTGATACAGATGTATAATACAGTACTAATGTTAATACAGTACTTTAATGTTCATGACTGCAGTCATTAAAGGTGCTCTATGACAGTGTTTCTCAATCTATGGGCCGCGGACCGGCACCGGGCTGCGAGAAGATTACCGTCGGGCTGTGGGCCGAACTTGATTGCCTTCTTTTATTTTATAACTTTAAAACAACTGTCACTGTAAATCAGATTATGAAGAAGAGCGATGCTGGCTGTCTGGCTCTGCTATCAGTGTCTTTGCATCACCTACATCCCCCCTCCCACGTTTAACATTGTAGAATGTTGAACTGTTCCCACTGTCTGGCGTCGGCACGTTTGCACTAACCCGTCCTGTCTATTGATACGCATACACGTTTCATGAGACCAATGGCATGTTCAAAGCAAGCTAGTCTTGACTCTTTCTTTGGGAAACGTTCATCTTAGAACTTATCTGCTTAGATATCATCTGCTTAGTTATCATCTTAGAACAGCACTGCATATTCACATGATCCAGAGGAAACAAAACATTGCGCTTTTACTTGCAATTACGACCCTTCATACATTAAATTCGGCTTCATTTCAAGTGATGGTTACCCCCCAAAACCAATTTGTGTCATCTGCCAAACAATGTTAAGCAACGAGGCCATGAAGCCGCCCAAATAAGCCAGCTGGAGACAAAACACACGAATCTAAAAGATACATCTGAAGATTTTTTTTCAAACGAAAGAGTAACGAATTGGCTACCCAAACGAATATTTTAGTAGCCTAATTTGGCAGTCAAATGATAAGTTAACCATGGCATCATACCTGGTTTCGTGCCACATTTCTAAGTGCCAGGCAACTTTTTCAATTTGCGAGATGCTAATTATGCCTTCGATACGGCGTGTTGTCCGGCTGCCACCTAGGTGCAGGTCAGAATAAACTTTTGGAGCTCTCGTGCGATGCTGGTCTGCTGTCTAGATTTACTCAACTTTCTCTGTCTGAATTCTGGTTGTCATGCAGCGATGAATATTCCCAGCAGAGTGAAAACGCTACCTTTCAATTAAACATACCTTAAAGGGACAGTTCGGTTTTTAACACATTAAGCCCCTTTCACAGGTTGTCTAAAATGCAATAAAGTGGTTGACTTCGAAATTTTGACGATTGCTTCTGTCTCGGCTATTTGGGATATGTAGAATCGCCTCTGCCTGCCTTCAAAATGGCTAGCAATGGGCATGTGTTGTTTCTATCCTTAAAACACTGGTTTTAAAAAAGTGCTACTCACCAAGTGGTTAGTGGTGCTCAATGATGTTCCAAAACATGTATCGTAGCGAAATAAAGCTTCCGTCATGTTTTATTTGCCACTTTGTTTAAATGAAGGAGCAAATAGATCCCTATGGGACTTACAAAATGGTAAATAAAACATGACAGAAACTGTATTTTGCTACGATACTTGGGTTGGAACATCAGCAAACGCCACTAATCACTCCATGAGTAGAACTTTTTTTAAACCAGTGTTTTAAGGATAGAAACAACACATGCCCATTGCTAGCCATTTTAAAGGCAGGCAGAGGCGATTCTATATTTCCCAAATAGCCGAGACAGGAGCAATCATCAAGATTTTGCTGTCAACCACTTTATTTCATTTTAGACAACCTGTGAAAGGGGCTCAATGTGTTAAAAACCAAACTATCCCTTTAAGTAGGCTATGTATTTTCACATTTGACAAAGCCGAAATACCGAAACAAGCGCAACTTATAAAACACGCTCCGAATGTCCTTGTCACCCTGTCTTCCTTGTTTTGACCTGATAGTTGCAAGAAAGCAGGCGCACCCTTCGCATTAGAATGTTGATTTTTCTTTTTCGTGCGATATTTCTGTGGATGACTGGGCCTCTCATTTATTTGAGGTTTATGGTCAGCATGCAGGCTACGTTCATACTGGGAATGCAATCTGTAGCCTAAATGGGGTCTTGTCGGTTTGAGGTTCCAGGCACTGCAGTAGCAGCCTACTTGAAGTTCAAGGGTAGTTATAACAAAATAATCAAAAACAATAAAAAAATTAAAACAAAACTGAAAAAAAAAAAGACATGACAATAGGTAATACTACTGCTACTTCTAACAATAGACCTAATGTTAATAATAATAGTTGTAGTACATGTAATGATAAAAGTCAAATTATTAGGCCTACATATCTGTAACTACCACAATAATCTCAAAGCCAAAGCTGTTAGGTCTCCTTGCTTAATAAAAACCTAGTTTAGACCTGCAATAATAGCAAGAAAAATAATAATAATAATAATAATGATAATAATAATAATAGCAATACTAATAGCGTAATATATAGTAGTAATATAGTAATGATAATAATAATGGTAGGTTGGTAGGTTTAGGCTGGTTATTGTAGGTTATTTGCCAATTTTCTACAATTCAGCCACTGCACTCCTCCTACAGGACTTATTCGGCCTAAATATTTTGTTATACGGGTATAAGCCTACTACTAGTAACTGCTAATAATAATAATAATAATAATAATAATAATAATGGCAACATTAAAAATAGTAAACTATCTATCCATCTATCTATCTAAGGGCGCCAATGGCGGCGGGCGTTGGGCGGGTGTTCAGGGGGCGTGCAGAGGCCTATGCAGGGCCTTGGAACACCAAGGCCTTATATCACAGGGCCCCAGAGCAAAAAAGTTTGAGAAACCCTGCTCTATGAGATGCTGCAGGATTGTAGCACGATTTTATTTTTCTCTCAAATCGTAGGCATCTCCCCTTGATCGGCTAGCTGTCTTCCCCCTGAATACACTATGGAAAAACCCTGGTCTCAAATAACAACACAGGGGCTCAAATTCTGAAACGAACACTCGGAAACAAACCTCAACACAACCACGGCCAACCAATCTACAATAAAGATGGTAGAGGATGTGCATTAAGTCTCACCCCATCTTGTTGCCGATTGGTTTGTAGGTGTTTGTTACGTTTAAGTTCATATCCCCCTATCGTTAGCGTTTGTTTGAATACCCCACTCAGGTTTGAGTTATTACAGCCCCGGTGTTGTCGCCTGAGACGGTTTTTTTTCATAGTGTATTCACAGGGCAGAAAGCTAGCTGATCAAGGAGAGATGCCTACCATTTGAGATAAGTTGACAATGGGTCACAGACAATATGAAACCCTTCAGTGTCCCTTGCAAAAGGTCCCTAGGTCAGGTGTGCCACAGGTGCTTCTTACCTGGATTCAGAGGCAGGTTTGTAGCTAAAGGAGTCCGTCTGTAGCACTTGCTTCTCTAGTCCTCTCAACTTCCACATGTCAGACTCCTCCTGCAGCTGGAGGACAGGGGCATTAAAACACACACACACACACACACACACACACACACACATAATAATAACAATACACTAATACAATAACAGGTCACTGTTTCATCAGTCTTCAAAGTGCAAACCTTGTTGTGTATGTCTGTGTGGCGGATGACATTTCTGAGGAGTTTTTTGCCAAGGGACACCCCTGACATGATGGCACCTAAGAGTAAAGACAAGAAACTCACTCGCCATTTCCACATGACGTATCATCATTTAAATTGTGTAATTAGCGATGAAGATCACACTAGACGCGAGCATAACGGCTAAGAGCAGGCGTCAGAGACAACCACTATTCCCATTCTTGCTAACGTTACCGATGTTGTTCCTTCATAAATATTTCACGTCATTTTAAACAAACAAAAACATATTAAAACAATTAAGAAAGTGGCAAGGTTACTGGCAAGCTAATATGTATTGTTATTTGGTCTAGATAGAAATATTCTGAGATGCTCTGCCAAACAATTTATAACAAACAAACATTGTTCATATCTATGATCCTACGCTTTATGATGTTTGCTATATGATGCTATAAAATGTTTTGATAAGCCATCAGCTGGAACGTTAACGTTACTCAGGCAAGCTAGTCTAGTGACCTCTCCAGTGTTTCGCTTGAAGACAAAAGATCTAAACATTAAATAGAAAGGTTTAGCTTCAAATACTTACATTAAAACTTCAGGTAAACATTAAAATGCGATCATAGATGAGTGGAGGAAGAAGTTAGCTGATGGAGCAGACTACGGGAGCAGGCAGGCACTTCTCAATGAGCCTACTAAATCCAACCACTTCCGCTTGGCTTACTGCTGACAGTGCGGAAGTACGTGGAACGTTTGGGCACGTGATTCCTCATCGGCCGACGAGATGGAGATAGTAGGCTTTGGCGTTCATCAAAATATCTTAAATGAATCTTCTTTACCGCCTGTTATAGTCTACCTTTAGATAGAGTCTGTCAATGGTCAGATATGTTTCTCAAATATAATAATTGTAGAAAGAATGCGTTTTTATCTCTGTTCCCTCCTATTAAAAATCCTGCGCTATAACTTTTGTACAGCCTTTCTATAGCAATATCTAATGCAATATTTAGTAAGACTATACGTAAAAAATTGCATTCGTGAAAAATACTACAAAATTACTGCATTGTAGGCTACAACATATAGGCCATTATAGGCCCAAGATACTGCATAAAAAAAGATATTATCTCATAGCACAATTAAGATTTTTTTTAATCCCATATGGCCTGTTTGATGTAGCCTATGTGTATATGATGTCCATCTGGCATCCTCCTCTTAATCTCTTACATGGTCAATATCAACTCCCGTATATGAAAAAAAGGTATTGTGGTGCAGGAAAACTGCAGTTTTTCTGTGGTAGGTTTTTGTGCAGTACAGTACAAATGCAGCACTAGTCAGTAAAGCAGACTTCTTACAAACTTGATTTAGTATTATTATTTTTATTTATGTAATTATGTATTATGCATTTATCGGACTTTATTCACAAACCATCAGTCAGTGTCAAGCAAAGCGGCTACAAAGCAATGCAGTCAGAGATGCAACAGGAGAGCACAGGTAAAAAACCTCATGCATACAACCCTTTACAATGGTATACTATATTCTCAGTCTTTTTCTCTCTCATCAGATCACAACAAGAGAGCACAGGTTAAAGACATCATGCACACATCCTCCACACATCCATGTACACATACTTTATTCTTGTGCTCTTTCTCTGATGAGATCACAATGAGGAATTCTCCACTTTCACATTCCCTTCCCATACACGATAAGATGCCAAGGTGGTGGTGTCGGCAATGCCAGGCTGTTAGGATTCTGCCATGCCCCCCAACCCCACCACACTCCACCCACCAGCCCCTCCTACCTTAAGAATAAACATTCCTCTCTGTGTCTGGGTAACGACGTGCTAACTCATTTTGTTTAATCAAGGGTCATAATATGTGTGTTATCACAGGATCATAATAAGTGCTTAAGGTCATCACTGTTGATGCCATCTGAGCCCACAGTACTGAGCACATGACTAATCTGCTCTCAGTGGCTCACAGGCTCCCTCTGCTGGCCTGGCACTGCATGACAGAGATATGGAATAAGTGAGACGAGAAAGGCTGTTAAGGTAAGGCATGGCTATAGGCTGTCAACACAGAGTAGCATGGCTATAGGCTGCCAACACAGAGTTGTGTGTGGGTGGGGTGGGGTGGGGGGTAAAGTAAAAGGGTTCTAGGACAAAAAGGGTTCTACTTCTGGGCTGGCACCTTCTCCTCACAGGTGATGGGGATGTTCCGTTCTGGAACGTCCATCAGGTTCCGAGGGGCAGAGATGCTTAGAACTCCGTCAGAGGAGAGAGAGGAGGTGAATGCTCCAGGATCGACTCCTGCTGGAAGTTTGTACTTCCGAAAGAATTCTCTGGACACGTAGCCATGTTCATCCTAACGACAGGAACCACAGAGAGAGCATGAGAAACTGTTGTGTTGGTGAGTGAATGTGCCATGTTCATCATAAGTACAGGAGAGAAATCACAGAGAGAGCATAAGAATCAGGTGTGTGTTTGTGTGTGAGTGTGTCATGTTCATCTTGAGGACAGAAGAGAAACTACAGAGAGAGCATGAGAAACAGGTGTGTGTGTGTGTGTGTGCTGGTATGTGAAGTAGTGTTGTGTGTGTGCGCTGGGGCATTGTGAGGTGGAGTGTGTACATTAGGCTTGGGTTATCTGTCTGTGTGTGTAAGTGTGTGTGCTGGGATGTGAAGTAGTGTTGTAGGGTTAGGTTGTCTGTGTGTGTAAGTGTTGGGGCATTGTGAGGTAGAGTGTGTACAGTATGGTTGGGTTATCTGTTTCTGTGTGTGTTTACTGGGGTATTGTCAGGTGGAGTATGTACGGTTGAGTCATCTGTCTGTGTGTGTATGTGTGTGTGTGTGCGCTGTGGCATTGTGAGGTGGTCTGTGTAGGGTTTGGTAATCTGTGTGTGGGTAGGCTACCTCTGAGGACGGATAGCCCAGACCTCGCGGGTGTACCTGGCGTTCCGCGTGCTTGCCGTGCACCTCCACGTACTCATCATTCACTTTGACCGTCAGCTCATCTGGGGCAAAGTGCTTCACATCCAGGTTGATCACAAAGCGGTCTTTGTCTGTGCGCATCTGTGTGTGTGTGTGTGTGTGTGAGAAAGAGAGAGAGAGAGAGAGAGAGAGAGAGAGAGAAAGAGAGAGAAAACCACAAGTGAACCACAGGACATAACTGAATTCCATGTGTGTGTGTGTCTATATGTGTGAGTGTGTGTGTGTGTGTGTGTGTGTGTGAGGGTGCAAGTCAACCACAGGACATAACTTAGCGTCCACACACACCTCAGCCACACACACACCTGCACACTGACTGGCCCTTATTTCCCAACAGCTGTCCCTCACACTAGGTCTGCTGTATTCATCAAAAACTAGGGCTACCAGTGTACATTTGCGAGCTGTATTTAGATTATTCATTCAACATGACATATGAAGTTTAAAAAACGAAACAATATGTCATCAGATAAATAAGTTGAATGTTTAATTAGCTGTATATATTTTTTGTTTTAACTGAAAGGGTAATGATGAGGTCATTTCCAAGTTTTATATATTATATGTATACAGCATATTTGCAGCATTGACCCCAGTGAGATGCCCGATTAGCTACTGTAGGCACCGCTAGTGCCATCTGGCAGTGCCCACCGTCACCCACTGGTGCCCAGCGTCAGTGGCCAGTGGCAGTGCCCAGCGTGAGTACCCACCTCGGAGAAGCCAGTGTCCATCCACCCGCGCATGTAGAAGGGCCGGTTGTAGAACAGGGAGAAGAACGGGGAGAAGAGGTCTCCATCTGGGATGTGGTCCCCGAAGAACTGCTCATAGATCCGGCCGGGGAAGAACCCAGGGAAGAACCCGGGGAAGTAGGGACGTCGGAACCAAGGGTACTGGATGGTCACGTCCATGCTGTCTGAGCTGCGGTGCGTCCGGGTTGGGTCGGGTTTTGGTTCTAGTTCTGCTTGGGAGAGAGAGAGGCTGTGTGGTCCCCTGCTCTCCCCGCTCATATTTATCGTCCTCTGGTCTGCCCCCAGCCGCCGTCCCGTTGATCTGTCTCCAGGGATGATGTCAAGTGTTTGGTCTCTTCCTGCCCTGCCCTGTTCAGCCGTGTCTCAGCCATATGTGGCCCATATGCGGGCCAGAAGAGGGGGGGCTGATATCAGCATCCCTGTATTCCGGCCGGGGATTTGAATTGTGCTGATGCCCCCCGTGTTCAGCGTGCTGGAAACATTCTTGTGGCGCTGGGAGTGCTAGGAGGGCACTGGGTAGAGGGGTGGGCGGAAGGGGGAGGGGGCTGTGTGCCCTCCAAGTTGGCCTATGCCCGCAGGCTGCCCCATGCCAAGGGATTCTCTCACTGGCAGCGCCGCACCGGATGCGCTCTGCTCTGCGCTGGCCGGTCCAGGTCATCGTTGGAACTTAAAACCAAAAGATGGCACGAGCTCCAGAACCCAGTGGACCTGACTGTAATTGGACAAATCACAGAATAATCAGCCTGGCCTGAATGTGATTGGACGAGCCACAGAAGGAATAGAGCAACAGTGCGAGAACTGCAGTGCTCCAATCCTCCTGCGTCAATACTTTCAGAAGTGTGTGTGTGTGTCTGTGTGTGTGTGTGTAGCTACCTGAGCTGCTTAGGTGGGTGGAGGGTGTGTTGAAGCGGAGTGGGGGGACGGTTTGCAGTATGCTGAATGGCATCAGTATGCACTTTTATTTTTCAGAGAGAGAGAGAGAGAGGGAGCATGAGCCTTTCACTTTCTCAGATTTCAGGTAACCATGGGAACAAGAGCCCAGCTGTGGAGCCAGGAGAATAGGTGGAGAGTGTGGAATGTTCTGTGTTTGAGGGCGTACATCCATAGCCTGCCTAGGGGCATACACCAGCAACATCTCCACCAGAGACCCAACCAAATGGGCATTCATTTCACTGCTGGATTGAATGTGTGTGTGTTTGTGTGTAAGTGTGTGTAGAGGGGCCTTCCCTTCACTGTTGGATTGTGTATGTGTGTGTGTGTGTGTGTGTGCAAGAGTGTGTGTGTGTAAAAGTGTGTGTGAGTGATTGAATGTGGGGCATTCACTTCAATGCTGGATTGAATGTGTGTGCGTGTGTGTGAGTGTGTGCGGCATTCATTTCAGGGCTTGACTGTGTGTGTGTGTGAGAGAGAGATAGTGTGTGTAAGTGTCGGGCGTTCATTTCAATGGTGGATTGAGTGTGTATGTGTGTGTGTGTGAGTGTGAGGTGTAGTGGAATTGAAATTGAGATTAGCGGTAATGCAAAGAAGTGCTGAGTACTATGACTGTTTTGTATGAAAAAGAGAAGACTGCTTAAGCAGTCCTTTGTTACTATGGACTGAGATATTGTGAGGTGTTTTGGAAACGCAGACAACGTACAGTATTGTTTGGTGTTTTGGAGATGGTTGTGTGTGTGTGTGTTACTGTGAAAATGGTTGTGTGTGTGTGTATGTGTGTGTGTGTGTGTGTGTGTGTGTGTGTGTATGTATGTATGGATGGTTTGGTTGTTATTTGAGTTGAGTTGGAGGTTGAGTTTGGTTTAGTAAATCTATCGTGGACAAACTGTGTATTTCATGTTTCACTTATAGTCTGTGTGTGTGTGTGTGTGTGTGTGTGTGTTTGTATGTGTGTAAAAGCAAATTCCGTCTACGGCAGGGAATACAAGCCATTATCAACTACAGACCATGCAGCTCCACTCCCCTGTGACAATGATGGCTCCCTCCCAGAAGCATTGAACCAGTTCTACACAAGATTTGAAAAACAGAACAACACAGTGGCGAGAGAATCCACCACTCCATCCAACGACCAGGTGCTACATCTGTCCACATCTGAAATGAGGAAAACTCTGCTCAGAGTTCTCTCTCAGAGAGATCGTCGACTTCAGGTGACCTACCAGCAAGCATACACAACCTTCCAGTGTTCGGGACACAAAGTTCCTTGGAGTCCACATCATAGACAACCTCACGTGTGTGTGTGTGTGTGTGTGTGTGTGTGTGTGTGTGTGTGTGTGTGTGTAAACGTATGTTTGTATATGTAAGTTAGGGCTGGGCACTTAATCGAAAAGTAATCGTAATTGGCATAATCGATCTAATTTTTCCAGGTCAATTATTTCAATTAATTTCCCTTCTTAAAACGCTACTGCGTGTGGAGTCACGTGACCCAGCCCTGTTACGTTATTCCACCGACATGTTGAGCATGAATAGCTTAAAAACCGAGACAATTGAGATCTCCCTTACTGTACAAATCTTGTCAGTGAACTATGAGGGCAAAATTAAATAAATATTTATAATTAAATAATTAAAAATAATTAAATAAATTAAATAATCGTTCATTAATCGTAATCGAGTTAAAATTTTCAATTAAATCGAGTTTTAGATTTTAAGCCAAATCGCCCAGCCCTATGTTTTAAGCCAAATCGCCCATCCTATGTGTGTTTGTGTGTGTGTGTATGTCTGCATTCTGTGTGTAATATGTTATGTACTGTATGTGTGTGTATGGGGGGTATGTATATATGCATTCTCTATACACTGTGTAGTGTATGTTTATTGGCTATGTGTGTGTGTATATGTATGTATGTATGTATGTATGCTGCTTTAAGTGTGGTTTATGCTGTGCCCAGGCATGTGTCTGTGTGTGTGTGTGTATGTGTGACTGTGTGTGTGTGCAGGTACTTTGTTTAGTGTGGTATATGCTGTGTGGTGTGCCTGTGTGGGTGTGTGTTTATGTATCCTGTGTTCTGTGTGTTTAGTGTGTGTGTGTGTGTGTGTGTGTGTAGCCTGTGTTTAGTGTGGTATGTGGTATGCAGGGGTCAGTGGGGAATGAACTGCAGTAGTGTGAATGTCCTCTGCCTGTGCATGTGAGCGCTAATGAGTCAAACAGACCCAGTCTGTTGTTTCTCCTCCCAGTGTCAGTCTCAGTGGCCCAGGGTTATGCAGGTCTGTGTGTGTATGTGTGTGTGCCCGGGGTTGTGCAGGTACGTGTCTGTGTGTGTGTATGTATGTGTGTGAGCTTGGAGTTATGCAGGTCTGTGTGTGTGCCCGAGATTGTGCAGGTACGTGTCTGTGTGTGTGTGCATGAGTGTACGTGTGTGTGCCCGGGTTTATGCAGATCTGTGTGTGTATGTGTGTGTTTGTGTCTGTGTGTATGTGCGTGAGTGCTCGGGGTGAGTGTGTGCAGGTCTGTGTGTTTGTCCAAGACACCCAGCCTCTATTCACAAGAAGTGCTTGGAATAATCCTATTTGGCCTGTTTGAATGGGCAAGCAGCTCTTTCTGGCTGGGGTCGTCCACTGCACACACACACACACACAGTCTACCCATACCCACACCCACATTCACCCACACCCCACCCAGCCCATTGGAAAAGAAGTGCTGTGCGTGGAGGGAAAGGGGGCGGGGGATGGGGAGGGGGCAGGGAAGGAGAAAGAGGCGGGGTGGGACCAAACACACCGCTGAGCATGTCTGCTTCCTCAGAAAAAAGAAACAAGGGAGAGAGAGGCAGAGAGACAGAGAGAGAGAGAGAAGCAGAGGAGGGGCTAAGCTAAAGAATCTGTGCAGCAGTCTTTCTCAGTGATCGGACGAGACTCTTGCTGAATGACAGAATTACACAACAGACTGTGAGAGAGAGGGAGAGAGAGAAGGAGAAAGGGAGGGAGGGGAAGAAGGATCGTGCTCGACGCAGCAGGCTAAGAACAGATGCCTTGGAAACAGCAGACAGACAAGAGCTGGACTCCTTTCTTCAGTGCGCCGAGCCGTGTGTGTTTGCCTGGGCAAGCAGCCTCTCCCAGCTGAGACAGACACACACACACAGAGACGTGTGTTTTTCAGTGCTGGATCTGTGAGGAGTGTTGAGGGGTGTCTCTGTGTCTGAGGAACCGTGTAGGGAGGTGCAGCCTTGGTGGGGGTGGGGGGGGGGGACACTCCGCTCCACCTCTGCTCCACCTCCTCTCTCTCTTTCTCTCTCTTCATCGTGAGAAGCACACTGCTACGTGGACACCTCCCCATCTTATTTTTTTCTCCAGTCGGCTCAGCTCTGCTGCGATGCTTCCCTCCCGCTGACGGCCGAGGGGAGGGTGTGTGTGGAGAGGGTCCGGCCAAGGAAGGGGGGTGTGTGTGAGGAGGTGAGGAGGTCCAGGGGTCTCCGGGGGTGATGTCCTGAGTCTGAACCACAACAAACCCCCAGGCAGGCGTCCAGGGCTGGGCTGGACCGGGCTGTGTTGGACGGCACTGGAGACAGCAGTCATGGGAGCCAAACAGATGAAATGGTATGAACAGGACTCATCAACATTTTCACTCCTCCTCCTGTTTTCCATTTCTATCAACATCATATGATATCATGTCAACAACACATTAACCCTCCGTCTCTCTCTCTTTCTCTCTCTGCTCATCTGCTCATCGCACAAGAGCTTTGGGAATGGTCATTTCCGTCCTGATATAATCACCTAATAGCCTAATAATCACATTCTTCATGCTCTTATTTGTTCATGCTGACATTCTTCAGGAGAACAACAAATGATGCAGGTCCAGCTTGCAGTCATCTCTCTGTCTCTCTCTCTCTCTCTCTGTCTCTCTCTCTCTCTCTCTCTCTCCCCCTCTCTCTCACTCTCTCTCCATCACTCCCTCGCTTCCTCTCTTTTCCTGCATGTTTTTGAGCACTGGACACTAGGCATCACTGGGTGGTGAAGGGCGTGTATGTGTGTGTGTGTGCGCATACTCCTGCCAACAGGGCATTGCCTGGCAACCGCCGGTCATTGTTTCCTCTGGTATACTGTATTTGTAAGCATGGCCATGGGCATGTTCAGCACAATACTCTCTCTCTCTCTTCATATTGCTTCATTTCAAGCATATACAACCATGAATTCTATTTCCAAATAGAATTATTGGGAAATATTGCTAAATGGTTAACTGAGTGGCATTGCTGTGGTTTTGGAACGCCTCTGAAGTGCTTTTATCTATTAGCCGTTGTAGCCTCCTGAGCTAAGAAGGCTAGCTCTGCTAACTAGGGCACTGGGAGATATTGGTGCTTGGACCACTTTCAAAACTGGGAATTTGTGTTTCACTGCAAAGCTTGCAGGACATGCACTTTGATCGTTCTTCTCTAGATAGAAGTGTGTGTGTGTGTGTGTGTGTGTGTGTGTGTATGTGTGTCTGATCTGTTTTCTCTAGATATGAGTGTGTATGTGTATTTGTATGTGTGATTCCTCATTCTATTCGATGGAGTACATATATAGATATGTGTGTTTGTGTGTCTTTCTGTATGATTCCTTGTCTCTGTTCAATGAGGTATCTCTAGATATGGGTGTGTGTGTGAGTATGTGTGTGTCTGGTCTGCTGTCTCTAGATATGAGCGTGTGTGTATGTGATTCCTCGTCTCTGTTCAATGAAGTATCGTTAGATATGAGTGAGTCATCCCTGAATGAAAGTGTGTTTGATTCCTGAACTCCATATTTGTGCCATGCTTTTAACTAGGATGGTCCTACTGCCACTCCCTGCTCATCTCTGATCAAAAAGTTTGCTTCATGTCATACAGTACCCAGAATGGTGTCTTTGTCTGTGTGTGTGTGTGTATGTATGTGTGTGTGTGTGTGTGTGTGAAGGCATCATAAATTGTTTTTAGTGTGTGTGTGTGTGTGTGTGTCAGGGGGGTGGGGGGTGGGGAGTGGGTGTCAGGCGATTGGGTATGTAAATTCTATTGTGTGTTTGTGTCTGTGTGGATGTGCTGGGTACGTCAATGCTAATTGCTGGACCAGAAGGTGTATGTGTGTGTGTGTGTGTGTGTGGTTAAGTACAGACTGAGGGCTACATTAGGTCAGGAGGTGTGTGTGGCTAAGTACAGGCTAAATCCTAGGCCAGGAGGGGAGTGTGTGTGTGGTTAAGTACAGGCTAATTGCTAGGCCAGAAGGTGTGTGTGTTTGTGTGTGGTTACGTGTGATTAATTACAAAAGTACCAGGAGGTCTGTTTGTGTGTGGTTATAGTACATGCTAAGTGCTAACCTACATGTTAGTGTGTGGCCAGGCCACCAGGAGGTGTGTGTGTGTGTGTGTGTGTGTGTGTG
>JAGFZM010000483.1:23404-48411 GCA_017657215.1 Limnothrissa miodon | reverse complement strand
TATAAAGTAAGAGTTTACATACCACAACACACGCACATACACACGCACACACTCTGTTTCTTGATACGCTATGTTTGCTGTCTTTAAAAGTTAAAACTTGAATTGAACCAGACTACTCATAATCGGGCTGAGATACGTTAATGCAAATACGAATTCTCTCGGAAGGCAGGCAGGCAGTACTGTAGGTAAGACTGGACTAACACACCTGCCTTAGAAATACAGCAATTCAATACATTTTACATGGATTCAGTAACTTGATCTTGCGCATGATGGATGAATGATAGTGAATAGAAGTTTGGAAACCAGATTGACAGATTTGTGTAGGTAGTACTTGAAGTCCTTAACTGTAAACATTTGAATATCCTCTTCAGACAAGGCATTGTGTGAAACAGAATGATCTGCTGAAATGCAAGCTAGTTTTCCTGAAAGTTCAGTGTAGTCCCGTGTTTCTGGTGCTAGTGATGTTTGAAGCCCTGCTGTAGTGTAAACAGTTCTCCAGTATAGCTGCATTTACTGTGATGGTTTTATTATCATAGTCTCTGACAACATGTGTGACAGAGTGTGTTTCCTCGTGTGTGTTGTATCTCTGCAGAAGGAGTTGGGTCAGAAGGAAAAACTGTTGCAGCAACAGCAACACAAACTGGACGAGGCTGTGAGGAACGCCAACAGGGTACAGGCAACACTGCTAGCATCTGTGTGTGTGTGTGTATGTATGTGTGTGTGCTGCCAATGTCTTTTTAGGGCAAACAGGAAATGCTTGAGGGTGGTCTAGTGAATGTTTGGAGAATGTTTGTTAAATGTTGTGTTTTTGTTCCAGCTTTCAGGATGTGACAATAATGGCTACAGTCACATGATGAAAACTCCTCCACCTCCCTACCAGCATAGAGAAGTGAGTAGCCCAATCAAATACTAAACACAGGCATCATAGTGTGTGTGTATGTATATGTTTGCATGTGCAGTTTTGTGTCAATGTGTATGAGTGAATATGTGTATGCATGCAACTGTATGTGTGTGTGTGTGTGTGTGTCTGTGTCTGTGATGGAGGCTTATATATATATATATATGTGTGTGTGTGTGTGTGTGTGATGGAGGCATGTTTAATGAGCGTCTGTGTCTAACATAAATTCCTAATTCTTGCTCAATGTGTGTGTCTGTGTGTGTGTGTGTGTGTGTGTGTGTGTGTGCAGGCTGATGAGTTGCAGCTGGTGCGTGATGCTCTGCGTAGCTTGAGAAACAGCTTCGGGGGTCATGACCCCCAGCACCACACACTGGACACCCTAGAACAGGGCATCTCCAGCCTAATGGAGCGACTCCACACACTCGACACACGGCAAGACCGGAAGGTACACACACATACACGCGCAAACACACACACATGCATTTGACAGCCTGATAGAAAGACTTGACACACACGACACATAGAATGACGAGATGCTCTGTGGGTATTTAAGAGCTCCAAGATTATCACTATAATTGTGTGTGTTGTCCTGTCAGGATCCCAGCAAATCTCCAGGGAGAAGAGCCAATCACACTGATCGGGAGTCATGGCCGCCCAGCTCCAGTAGGTTCCATTCCTTTATGATACAGTTCCATTCCCGTATGATATAGTTCCATTCCCATATGATACTGTACAGTTCCGTTCCCATATGATACAGTTCCATTCCTATATTATACAGTTCAATTCCAGTATGATACAGTTATTCCTTTAAGAAGCAGTTCCATTCCCTTATTAAATAGTTCCATTCTCATATGATACAATTCTATTCCATATTATACAGTTCTATTCCCATATGATACAGTTCCATTCCTTTATGAGACACACTGTTTCTCAAAGTCGAGGAAGCATCCTTAACGGCTGCTTTTTCGAGGATTCCACGTCATTGGACATCGCCAAGTACTGTTCCAATGTCAAGGATACTTCAAAATTCTATCAAGTACTGAGTCCTTCTTTTGTAGATGTTTCGAGGATGCACTAATGGATCCTCGGCATTGTTAAAATACCCATAATCCTCCACTTTTCTTAACGAGCGGGCTAGATTTAAACCGAAGATTCTAGAGCGCTGGGCTTTAGAATCTTTGATTTCAGCCCACTTGCAAGCCTGTTCCATTTCACCCGATTTGAATGCTACAAAGGTATGAAGCCTCGTCTCCATAGTGTACGGCTTCTAAGGCCAGTGTTCTAGCAAGGAAACGTTCTTGACTTTGAGAAACAGTGACAGTTCTATTTTGATGTGCTCCTGTAGGATCTATTCCCGTTCATACTAGGCCTACTTTTTTTCACTGAAGCTTTTTTTATCTTGGGCAGTGTGATATTGACATGGTAACTTGATATAGCCCATACTAACATGATATAGGCAGTACTAAAATGAGACAGTTCATGCTAACATCAACGAATCCATGCTAATTTTGGGATTGTGTTTGTGTTTGTCTGTCAGAAGTGGCCCACTCCCACAGCAGTCCAGTGCTCAGTGCATCTGTGTCAACTAAAGTCCTTTACTTCACCCACCGCTCTCTAACGCCTTTCCTTATCAACATCCCCAAGAGGTAATGCCACTGTGTGTGTGTGTGTGTGTGTGTGTGTGAGTGTGTGTGTGTGTAGACCTCCATGATGAGTGGTTGTAGTTGTATGTTGTCTACATAACCTTTTGTGAGCAGGAGTGTGCATGTGTGTCTAATGCCCCGTTTACATGGACACAATTTTTTCCCATTCGTTTACATTTTCAAATCGACTAAAAGAGGTTTAGACCTTTCATGAAACAATTTATGTAACCTTCCCTCTCATGTTAGGTTGGGAGAGGTGACCCTGCGGGACTTTAAGGTCGCTGTGGATCGTCATGGTAACTTCAGGTACCACTTCAAAGCTTTAGACCCGGAGTTTGGCACTGTGAAAGAGGAGGTAGGCACTTGTGTCCATGCACACAAAACACACACACACACACACACTGAAACACACCTCAGACCTTTGTAACTAAAGCATACTGGCTGTATTTGTGTGCAGGTGTTCCAGGATGATGCCGTCATCCCAGGCTGGGAGGGGAAGATTGTGGCCTGGATCGAAGAGGACGACAGCGACACCAGACTGAACTAAAGCAAGAGTCTGAGCCAGGAACATGTGTCTGTGTGTGTGTGTGTGTGTCTGTGTGTGCGTGTATGTGTTTACACATACACCACTCCCCAGCTGCATGAGTGGACACAAACAGGTTCCTGGGACCAATGGACTGTGACAGCGAAGGTGAACTGTATCAGTGGACTTCTGGACAGCAGCTGTGAAAGTGGAACTGTGATTGTGTGGAGACACTAAAGGATCTGTGATTGTGTAAAGACATGAAAGGATCAGTGATGTAAAGACTGCGTCCTGAGAGAAGAAATGGCCAGTGCTGATGGATGTGTAAATCTCTTCATGAAAACACTCCCATACACATACACACAGTGTACCTCTCTGACCTCTTTTCACTGACTAGGCGTGTGTGTGTGTATGTGTGTGACGTGAAAGAGAGAAAAATGGAGAAAAAAGGATTTATAGGTTGTGAATATACCATCCAGTGCGTGTTTACATGACTGCTTGTGCCAGAGAGGGAAAGATAAATGGAAAAACAATACATCAATTCAGTGTGTGTTTACATGACAGTGTGACAGAGGGAGAACAAAGAAAGTAAGAAAGACAAAGAAAGAGAGAGAGAGTGTGTGTCTGTGTATGTGGGAGAGATAGTGAATGTGTGTGTGTGAGAGAGAGAGAGAGCTGAATTGAGAGGAATGTTTTTATTTGTTTGTTGTTTATGCCAATGTGTAAATACTCCAAATCTTTGCATACATTGTGAATGCCATGGTTTGATAAATGATTGTTACCCTGGCAGCCACTGAGCACCTCATCCCTTTCCATTCTGCCCCTCATGCCACATGTCTGAAAACAGGAAGTGATCTCATGCATCCAGACGTAGCCCAAAAGCCCTCCATGTGTGTGTATGTCAGGACATGGCCACCCTTAGCACCGTAGAGGAGGAGGAGGAGGAGGAGGAGGGGGGGGGGGGGGAGGGGGGGGGCGGGCGGACGCTGCTGCCAAATGTTTGGGATGTTCCATCACAAATCTACACTATTTATTATTGGAGGTATTATTTCTAGGATTCCAAACTGTCTGGTTTGTACTAGGGCAAGACGGGACCAATGTCTGTAACATTTGTTACTGCCTGAGAATAAAACAAAAACTGGATATTGAGAGAGGATTTCGATTTTGTGTGACTACACAGTGTATCAGCCTCATTTGTGATGTTTATTGCTGGAATTACTTTATGGGGCCATAAAGTATTATCTCCATTTTGGCATAAATTGTCAGTGGCTCACAGCCTCATTAGCTATTTTTGTGACTGTTAGCTCCTGAGTTGGCGTTCTCTACACTCAGCACATTCCTGATGAAAACATGGGCATTGTGTGTATTTTTTTCTCTTAATGCAATACATTGTCTCCAATATATTACACTTTGCAGTACAATGCAGTATTTGACTATTTCTTTGAGCATTTCTTGTCTAAAATATTACATTATTACTGCAGTAGCCAAGTAACCTGCCGAAATATGTAGAACAAAACTGCAGTTATCCTAATGCATTGTACAACGCCGGATTTTTGTCCTCTTTTTATGTCCTCCGTATGTCTTGGAGTTTTTATAAATGTCAAATATTCTAGACAACGAGAAGAACAAAATATCAACTAACTAACCCTAAATAGGCCTACGTCTCTAACAACTGCTGACCAAAGATTCTAGCTCTGAGTCTGTAACAACATCACGACAGTCTTGCATGCTTGAGTATCTTCACGACAGTGGGCGGGGTTCATCGCTTTAGTAAAGGTCGTAAAGTGTGCCAGCGTGGGACGGGGAGGTCATTGGAAAGCAAAGAGGGTCGGGGCAAGCTTTGGGGCGGAATCTACAATTTAAATATAATTTGTCCGCTTCTAAACTTTACATTAATCATTTCCTTGCTTACATCGCCCCCAGGACGTGTAGGAGTTTAGAGCGAAGAACGTTTAGAGCAAGGGTATTGGCTTTCTTGCTAGCCAAATTAGCCAAAATGCTTCGCTTAGTTGTACGTATGAGACAGTCCTCTGTCAGTCTCAGTCGGTGCAGTAAATCTCTGGGACTACGTTCGGAACCAGGCCCATGTCATCTGAAAAGATTCCACCACAACAGGATGCCGTGCCGCGCTCGACCACTCTGGGCTGCTGGGCTCCAGGTTCAGTTCGGCAGAGGTCGCGTCTTGCAAGGCAACCAGATTGTCAGCAGCTATCATCAGAGTCAACGCTTCTACAGTCTCCCTCCTCATCAGAAGGCAAGGACCCTCCTCACACACGGATTGTTCATGTAACAGGTCTTGTGTGCAGGAACTGCAGTGTCTTCGTAACGTTACCTTTTGTGGCGTAGGCAATAGGTTATAACGTTATGTTGTTATGACGTTACCAGAAGTTATGTTGTTGACGATACCAGAAGTTATACTTAATGCAGCACCCTCCGTTCAACTCGCATATCTAATAAGATTGCTTTGGTTTCTGACTAAAATCATATAATTGTTCCGTAGGTCTAAGCCAATTGCTTAATTGCATAATTACATCTCCCTTAGGGCCTACTTATAATATTGGCATTACACTGCTGCTGCCACTGAATGCGCTCCTCTTTCAAGGACGTGTGTGTGTATGTGTGTGTGTGTGTGTGTGTGTGTGTGTGTGTGTGTTGGTAAGTTGGGATTTCTTGCATGGCCAGTGTGATCACCTTTGCCCACATGGCACGATGGTGCTCATCTTTTGTCAGTGTGCTTTGGCCTCCTCTGTAGTTAAGCGTCAGTTTGAATGCAACAGTGATGCAAGAAACCCCGGGGCATTACCCTACCTTCAGGTCAAAACGTATGGCTTTAATGTTAAAAAAATAGTTTACCTGCACAATGAAATTCTTTTGCATTGTAAAGAGTGAAGCGTGTATAACAATAATAACAACAACAACAATTATGTGTCCTTATAAATGTCTTCATGGGTGGTGTGGGGGGGTCACAAGCGTTCACAAGCCTGATCTGAGGTCACTAATTTCTGCTGAAGAACTCAGGGATTCTGATTGCCAATTTCAGTGACATGGCGTCTGTCCAGTATCAAAAATTGTTCTCTCACTGTTAGTTGAAGTGCTCTTTCCTGGTGTCTAAATGCTTACTTTGTCTTGGTGTTGTTTCCTTCAGGTGCAGCTGCCTGCCCTGTCTCCCACAATGCAGCTGGGCACAATTGCACGCTGGGAAAAGAAAGAGGGTGAAAAAATCAACGAAGGAGACTTGATTGCTGAGGTTGGTGTTTGTGTGTGTGTGTGTGTGTGTGTGTATGTGTGTGTTAATGCTGATTGCTGACTCTACTCTGGGTATTCTTAGGTGGAGACTGACAAAGCCACAGTGGGTTTTGAGATGTTGGAAGAGTGCTACCTGGCCAAGATCCTCGTCCCAGAAGGCACCAGGGATGTGCCCATTGGATCAGTCATCTGCATCACAGTGGACAGGTAAACACACCTACATGGCACCTGTATGGCACCTTCATGCTTGAGCAGTTATAGGTGATGAAATAGGACACTTGAAGCAGAGATCACTGATTACTGAATGAACAAGAAAGAACACCGTAATGCGTTGCTATGGTAACAAACATGAATAGATATCTCCTGCATAAGCGGGAGTGTTGCTTTATGTCACGAAACTGAGGATGGCACCTTTGTGACTGAACCCCTGCATGTCTTACCCATACCAAGTGCCAGTTTGGGTAATGATGGTCTGTGCCAGTCTGAGTAAGGAGTTGTCTCTGTTCCAATCTGAGTAAGGGGTAGTCTCTGTGCCAGGGTCAGGGTGTGGTTCATCTCTGTGCCAGTCTGAGGGTGTGGTTGGACTCTGTCTGAGAGAGACAGTGGGCTCTATGCCAGTCTGAGAGTGAGGGTGATTGGGTAATGGTGGTCTGTGCCAGTCTAATGTCACTTACAATATGGAGGAGATCAGAAGGTCAGAAGTCAGACTCGCCTTGTTGTAATTTTAGAGCGACACTTCAGCTTCACCCAGCATGCATCACAGCGGATCTAAACAAACACACACGTTTGGAATGTATCCAAAATACTGTCTGAAATTATGTTCAAAGCTTGCACTGTGAGCTAGCATGTTGCTAACTATACCTACAGTGGGTGAACGGGATGACAATAGATCAGGCACTGTTCTGACCACTGAGCTATAGAACAGCCTAGAATGCTATCTGTGTGACTGTCTGGACTGCTGCAGTGCAAACCGGGCAAGTGACCCAGAACCAGAAGCGTTACTGGGTCACTGACCTACAGCTCATAGATAAAGTGATTCCATAGTCATCTTGGAGGGATTACAACATAAGGTTAATGCTAACTTGATCAAGCCTTCTCAATGCGTGTGTATGTGTCTCCAGTGTTTACCAGATTGCTGTGTTTAAAGGCTAAACCTTCTGTGTGTGTGTTCTGTGTGTGTGTGTGTGTCTCCGTCTCTCTCTCCAGTGCTGATCAGATTGCTGCGTTTAAAGACTACACTCTGGAGATGGCCAATGCTGCCTCTCCTGCTGCTCCAGCTGCTGCACCCCCTACCTCTACACTCCCCCCCCCCTGCAGCAGCCCCCGGCAGCTCCTACCCCTCACACATGAAGGTACGCATCACACACACTCCTGTGTGTGTGTGTGTGTGTGTGTGTGTGTATGTGTGTGTGTGTGTGAGACTCCCGCCAGCTCTTAGAGATGGAGCAAAGTTTAATAAAGGAAAATTGAAAAGGCACACTCAAAGAAACCCAGAGCAAAGGTTTGGAAGTAATTGTTAATGAAGATGCAAGTGCAGACTCCAAAAGCAAATTTGTGGATGAAATGAGTGGACTGTTGTAGTACAGAGAAGCATCACCATAACCTTTCTATTGTAAGTGTGTCTGCTGTTAGGCTAGAGATTGACGGGGGTAATTTTACGTGTTGTTGTATATTTGAAGGAAAAGATGCAGAGGGTTGGTTTGGTTATCATTTGGTGTTGAACTTTATGGATTTTACAGGTTGGTTTATGACTGGGTTGGTTTTAGGCACCAAGACTGCAGGTGCTTTTGGAAAGATGACCTTTGCATTATAAAGTAGACATGCTTGGACCATGACCTTTGACCCGTGTGTGTGTGTGTGTGTGTGTGTGTGTAGATCATGCTGCCAGCGTTGTCTCCCACCATGACTATGGGAACAGTGCAGCGCTGGGAGAAGAAGGTGGGAGAGAAACTCAGTGAGGGAGATCTGCTCGCCGAGATAGAGACGGACAAGGCCACTATTGGTACGACACACGCACACACACACCAAATATGTCATACAAGGGATGTGCTCGCTGAAATGAAGACGGATTCGCAAAATAAATCTCTGCATTAGGCAACTATTGACACACACACACACACACAAAGAACAAATCGAGATCCAGTTGCACAATTCAGTTGCATCATGCACAAAATGCAGTTGC
This sequence comes from Limnothrissa miodon, assembly GCA_017657215.1. Classification (NCBI taxonomy): domain Eukaryota; kingdom Metazoa; phylum Chordata; class Actinopteri; order Clupeiformes; family Clupeidae; genus Limnothrissa; species Limnothrissa miodon. The sequence continues at coordinate 39,919 of JAGFZM010000483.1, read as the reverse complement.
TTCACACACACAGCTCGCTGTGAGGGTGACCTAATGTGTTGTGTGTGTGTGTGATTTTGCCTGTGTGTGTGTGTGCTCATAAGTGCATAGATTTATTTTTTTTTTTTGCGTGTGTTTGTGTGCACACCCTTAACCGTGCGTGCATGCGTCTGTGTGTGTGTGTGTGTGTGTAGGTTTTGAGGTGCAGGAGGAGGGTTATCTGGCCAAAGTGCTGATAGCTGAGGGCACTCGGGATGTTCCATTGGGAACGCCCCTCTGCATCATCGTGGAGAACGAGGCCGACATCAAAGCCTTCGCCGACTACGTGGAGACGGGTTCAGCCCCGCCCCCTCTGACTCCTGCTCCGACTGCGGTACACTTACACACACACACACACACACACACACACACACACACACACAATGTGCCACCCACCCTCTCTTACTCCTGCTATGACTGTGGTACACACACACACACACCACAACACAAACAAATCCCATCTATGGAGTCAAGGTGTGACAGTTTCACCATCTTCACAAAAACATTTGTGTTTGCTGATGTCCCAACACAAGTATCATAGCGTGTTAGAGCCATTTCAGCTATTTGTATAAGAACGTTTATAGTTTAGTACTTTCCATAGGCAATGTTTGATGTTTATGCTGACACAGATAAATGACACGGGTGTTTGGCACGGAAAGGGTGTTCGTCAGCTCCGCCTTTTTGCGAGCCTGATATTGCGCACAGGGGACTGGTTTGAATCAGCTGGCGGAAGTGGTTGGACACCAGTTTTTGACCGTAGTCGTATCTTTTTCAATGGATGTGTATCACTTTATTACGAACACAATAAATTTAAGTGAAAACTTTACCTACGCGTCAGAACGTGAACTACTCCTGCCACAGTGGCCTCAAGCGAAATCGCGTTGATGCCGCAACATAGCGTAATACAGCTTCTGTCGTGTTTTATTTGTGGCTGAGTAATATCACGTGCCCAATGCTAGCCATTCTGAAGCAGGCCGAGGTGATTCTAAATTTCCCAAATAGAATAATAGAGTCAGGACCAGTCGACAAAATGTCGGGTCTCAACCACTCTATTGCATTTTAGAAATGGCCTCAAAGTGTTAAAAACCGAACTATTCTTTCAAACTGTGTGTGTGTGTGTACCCCATAGCTGACTTGTTCTCTCTGTGCTGTAGGCGGCTGCGGCTCCAGCACCTGCACCCACCCCCGCACCGACTCCCAGCGCCCCCGCCGCTGCAGTGAAGAAGACTGGCAGGGTGTTTGCCAGCCCCCTGGCCAAGAGACTGGCAGCGGAGAAGGGCATCGATCTGGCACAGGTGGCAGGTGAGTTTGGATGCTCACACACTGTGTGTATGTGTGTAGACAATTAGAAGAGTGTGTTTAGACCCATAAGTGCGTGTGTGTTTTGACCAATAAAAGTGTGTATGTGTCTATATGTATAGACCTATGTAAGGGTATGTGTCCATACAATGTAATAGTGTACACATATGTGTTGTCCAATATAAGAGTGTGTGTGTGTGTGTGTGTGTCTTTAAACCAACAAGTGTTTGTGTGTGTGTCTGCAGGCTCTGGTCCTGATGGAAGAGTCACCAAAAAGGACATTGAGAGCTTTGTACCACCCAAAGCTGCTCCTGTGAGTATTTCTGCCTTTGCTTATACACACACACACACACACACACAATCTTTGTGCCACCCAAGGCTGCCCCTGTGAGTATACCCTTGTGTGTGAAACAGCGACTAGTTTCTGACTGTGTGTGGTTGTGTGTGTGTGTGTGTGTGTGTGTGTGTGTATGTAGGTTCCTGCTCCTGCTCCTGTCGCTGCTCCAGCTGCTCCAACTCCAGCAGCCCCTGCTGCCATCCCCACTGGAACATACACAGATATCCCCATCAGCAACATCCGCAAGGTAACACACACACACACACACAGATATCCCTATCAGCAGCATATGCAAAGTAACACACACACAGACACACACACACACACACACACAGATATCCCCATCAGCACCATATGCAAAATAACACACAAACACATACACACACACCAACAACAATTTAACAATTTTCCGCTGTCACATTGTTTGATGTCTTTGAGCAATATTTAACAAAACTTTGGTTACTCTGGTTCAGGGTAACGTTCATGTGTATGTCACCGTGCGTGTATTGGATGTATGGATGTGTGTGAACGTGTGTGCAGGGTTGCAGGAGCATCACAACACGTACACACACACAAGTGCATAGACACCTCTATCAGCATCATCAACTTAATAACACACCAACACTGTACACCCACACACACATGCACACACTCATACAGACACACACATATCGCAACATGTGCAAGGTAACACGCATAGATACACAGACACATACACAGACATCCCTATTTGCAAAAGTACCACACACACACACTGTATGTCCCTGTGGGCTTGCGGTAAAGGCCTGTATCCTGTGGTTTCCTAGGTGATTGCCCAGCGGCTGATGCAGTCCAAGCAGACCATCCCGCACTATTATCTCTCTGTGGACGTCAACATGGACCAGGTGCTGCAGCTCCGCAAGGAGCTCAATGAGGTGGGACACACTCACAAACACTCACACACACAACTAACCAATACACAAACATGCAACACACACTCACTCACACACACACACAACTAACCGTTACACTAACATGCAACACACACTCACACACATACACTAACTAATAATTACATAACCATGCAACTCACACACTAACCGAGCAGAGGTGTGCGTCTGCTAATGTGCTAATGCTAGTTTGGGTGTTTGAGTCGGGGCTTTGTGGTCTGAGGTGTGTTTGTGTTTCAGGTTTGGATTTTGAGACACGTTTTCTGAGGTGTGTGTGTTTGTGTGTTTGTGCATGCAGGAGGTGAAGGCTGACAAGATCAAGCTATCTGTGAATGATTTCATCATCAAAGCGTCGGCTCTGGCTTGTCTGAAGGTGCCCGAGGCAAACTCCTCCTGGATGGACACAGTCATCCGACAGTACGCTACATTAGGCTAGCAGACATTACACCTCCAACTTTAGTCATCTGACAGTACACTACGCTATGCTAGGCTACGCTAGCTGCCTTTACACCTCCACATATACATCTGAGAGTATGCTATGCTATGCTATGCTAGCAGTCTTTACACCTGCACTTTTAGTCACCCAGCAGTACGCTATATTAGGTTTTGCTAGCTGTCTTTCCACGTCCACTCTCAGTATCTGATTATGTTTAGCCAGGAGAGGCCTGTAAAAGCTCTGGTCTTTTTCAGTAGAATCAGGACTCTAATCCAGACTGTCTTCATTTAGTCAAAAGTCAAGAGTAAACCAGCTAAGCCCAGTTTAGAATGAAGCGTGCTAATTGGCCTAATATACAGGCGGTAAAAGAAACTTCTCTGGTTAAGACAGTGTTGTGTTTAAATGTTTTAGAAGTGCATCTTGCATCACTATGCATCTGTTTTTAATGCCAAGATTAAAATGGTCAGACAGGGGGCGCCTTGGCTCTGTTGGCTAAGGTGTCATACCATACACCCAGGTTTGAGTCCAATCCAAGGTCATTTCCTGATAATACCCTATCATCATTTCCATTGTATACTGTCCTATCTAATTAAAGGCAAAAAGCTAGAAAAAAATTGTATATAAAAAAAGGTCAGGCAAACCAGGTAATTGAAATGTTAGGTTTTTATTATGGTAAATTTGTAACGTCTTATTTGTTGTTTTGCCTCAGGAACCATGTGGTGGATGTTAGCGTTGCGGTTAGCACCCCTAGCGGCCTTATTACCCCCATTGTGTTCAACGCCCACATCAAAGGACTCGCCAGCATCAGCAAAGACGTCAGCTCCTTGGCTGCCAAAGCTCGAGAGGGCAAACTCCAGCCACACGAGTTCCAGGTGAGGCAGAGATGTGTGGACACACACATACTGAAAATGGTGTGTGTACATTACATGTCTATGCAAATGTGTGTGTTAATGTGGAGGGCAGTGTGTGTGCGTGTTTGTGTGTTATAGTGAAAGGCCGTGTCTGTGTGTGTTAACATGGAAGGTTGTCTGTGTGTGTGTGGGTGGGTGTGGGTGTGTGTGTGTTAATGTGGAAGGCCATGTGTGTATGTGTGTGATAATGTGAAAGGCAGTGACAATCTGGTTTATGTTATGTTTCAGGGCGGCACCTTTACAATCTCTAATCTGGGCATGTTTGGCGTGAAGAACTTCTCCGCCATCATCAACCCCCCTCAGGCCTGCATCCTGGCAGTGGGAGGGTCAGAGAAGAGACTGCTCCCTGCTGACAATGACAAAGGGTTAGTTATTACATTACACACAGACACACACACACCACCAATGAAGTGATTTGACCGATTTAAGTGCCTTGGTAGGAAAACACACACACACACACACACACTGAAGTGGCATGACCAGTTTAAGTGGCTAGGAAGAAAGACTCATACACACACCACCACTGAGGTGGTTTGACCAGTTTAAGTGGCTAGGGAGAAATTTGTGCATATAGGGAATTGGGAACCAGTCTGTGTATTTGTGTGTAACCAGAATGTGTTTGTGTGTGTGAACTCCAGGTTTGATGTGGCCAGTATGATGTCCGTGACCCTGAGCTGTGACCACCGTGTTGTAGACGGAGCCGTCGGTGCCCAGTGGCTCGCAGAGTTCCGCAAATTCCTGGAGCGGCCGGTCACCATGCTGCTGTGACCCCAGACCCTGACATAGACTATCTCTCTCGTGCACGCGGCAGAGACGTTCAGTGTGACAAGATGCTTCCTACCAAACGCACCACATCAGTGTTGAATACACACACACACACACACACACCTGTTAACACAACTCCAACAAGCACACAGTATCTCCCAGCTCCCATTGGCTGAGGGAGGCAAGGGGGCGGTGCCTGCAGCTGTGCTCCTGTTGCATTCTAAGGTCAAGTAGAGCTAGTGGATCCTCTAGCTCAGCCCTGCACCAGAACCTACCGGACCGCTTCTACAGTGTGTGTGTGTGTGTGTGTTTGTGTGTATCCTCCAGCTCAGCTCCGCACCAGAACCTACTAGACCACTTCTGCTTGTGTGTGTGTGTGTGTGCGTGCGTGTATATCCTCCAGCTCAGCCCCTCACTGGAAACTACCGGATCGCTTCTGCTTGTCTGTGTGTGTGTTTGTGTGTGTGTGTGTTTGTATGTCTGTGTAGATCCCTACAGCCCCACGTCTGAGCCTCTCTGCCCTCCCACCTTCTGGACTGCTTCTGCTTTTTTGGGGGGAAGTTAAGAGCTGGTCTGGTCATTGGAGCATGAGTGTGAATATGTCTGTGTGTGTCTTCACAATTGTGTCCACAATTGTTTCCTCCCCCCTTTCTATTCTAATGCTTTTAGCCCTGGGGTGGGAAATAAGGGCTGTGGACAGGAAGCTGGGGGGCTCTAGGGCCTGGGGTGGGACATAAATGGCTGTGGACTTAAGCTGGGGGGCTCTCGGGCCCTGGACAGAATCTCACCTGCCCACAACACTCCATCTCACTCCGCAGAATGTACACACCTAACACACACTCTCACTGCAGTGTTGCCAACACACACTCCCACTGCAGGGGTGGAGACACACACACACACATACACACACACTCCCACTGCAGGGGTGGACAGGTGGGGCGTGGTTGGCTGGAAACTATTCTCTTATTTATTTACGTCAAAGGTGAATGTGGACTTTCTTAAGACACTATTTTGTTGTGTTGTAAATCAGTCATTGGAATATGCCGTCAATTAGTGTCGGTGTCAATCAAAGATATGAACTTGAACCCCCAAGAGTAATTTGAATGAGAGGAAACAGGAAGGACCACCGTAAGAAATAATAAAAACTCTCTGTCTACCTCAGGGACTTTTATTTTGTGTTGCAAAATAAAATAAAAAATAACAGTTTCATCTCACAGTAAATACCTCAGTTCTCTACATGAGGTCTCTGTAGGTCTTTAATGATAAGGGACAATAAATACTTCAGTTCTCTTCCTGAGGTCTAATGTTATGGAACAGTAAATACCCCAATATAGTTCTTAGTTTGTCGATCACAATACAACCTAAACCCCTGAGGCTGCACACCAAAGATTCATAGATCTGGATTTAAAATATTTATAAAAAATAAATAAAATAAAACACAACTTACTGAGACATTCTCTTAAGACTGAAGCATTCACACCAATTCAATATACAAAGGCACTTGTTTTTTATAGCAACGTTCAGATGAAGTTGCAAGCTGGTTAAGAAAGTTAAAAATAAAGTTACCCCTTTTAGATAAATGACCAATTGTCAAAATTACATTGATTATAGTGACTTCATAAGAATATCCTTTGTGACCGAGGTTGGGCAAAAGCTGCCAATTTATTGGAAATAATTTACTCCACTGCATTGCATCTTGTAAACTAAGGTTGGTGCTAAGCTGCTTAAACTCCTCTGAACAGTATTGTTTACCTTGTGTGTGTGTGTGTGTGTGTGTGTGTGTGCAGATGCCATGTGATCGTGGGACCTGTGCGCATAATACATAAAGACTATGGGCAATAACTGAAGGCTGCTGTGTTCTTGCTGATGGGTCCAACTGCATGCAACTCATATTGAATTACATGATTGTGTGTGTGTGTGTGTGTGTCACAGCACGGACACTGTGAGTGTTAATGTGTGTGTCCGCTTGTTGAAGGTGGCTGTAGCACTCTCCTCATTCACTGCGTCTGAGAGGTCAAGATGGAGGCGGTACAAGTTCTCCACTTCAAGCAGAATATCATCCTAAAAACAGATAGATGGCGCATAGTTACTAGTTTAGGCCTTTTAGTACACTATACTACACACAGGATTACACATGGTAATGACGTCCACATTGTATTGAGGCTTCGAAGTGTGTATCGAGTGAGTCACAGGCTTTCAGCCAAAGCCCCGAATATGAAGATGTCCCATGAAGACATCAGTGGTTAGAGTTGTCAGTGGTTTTTTTTTTCTTCTTTAGCGGTGGATTGCAATTTGTGCATTACTCTAACAATAGGGATAAACAAGAATAGGAAGTTTTTGCCTGTTTGAGAGCACTTTGATCAGATTTCTTCCAATAAGGTAGAGCTATGCAATAGCGTAAAAGGCTAGACTGTGTTACTAATTAACATGTAAAGATATTATCAGTAGCCTAATGTTATATGTTACAGTAACATTACTTATACAATATATCCAAAGGTAAAATGCCAAATCTGTGTGAAGGTGATTACAACAACAGTACCTCACCCATTTTGAGGCATTACTTTTGTCACCTAATCTCTCTAGTTACAAAAGCACCTCTCGACTCCCCATTTATCAAAAGCACTTTTTCACATCTGTACATTCATCACAATAATTTCACTCTTTCTTTTTTTTCAGTATTCTTTTTTCCAGTATTCATAGAAATGTATCACAGTTGGTAAAGCGTCTGAAGCTAGGCTACCTCAATTTTTTTTCAAGATTTTTTCCTATCAAATATTTGTATTTATTCACCACTAGATGGCCTTAGTGAGCATTTGAAGATTATATGAGGCTTTGAAAAAAGAGCCACTTTGCAATACATTTGCTGAAAAGCTTTAAAGCTTCAACAAAGCCTTATCTTGCCATCACTAGCAAATACTTATTAGTTACACAGGATGTCACACAGTTACTAGGACTCTAAACCTGGCGTGTACTATTGAGGACTCTGAACCTGGAGCCCATGGGTGGAGGAAACTGGGAAACTCAGACTACTGTACACTAACAGTAGTTGTGGGTGGGTAGTAAACATTAGACGGATATAGATTGATTAAGTACATACTTCATTAATAAATGCCTCAGGAGATGCATGGGAAGGTGAACATCACCATTAACCTTTAATTGGTCCTTGAAAATCTTTGATCTGTCTAAAATCTCTTGTGACCAAGGGGTGGGGGGTTACCTGTGAGATGCTGAGCTGGCACTGGGTGACGGAGCGCACCTCTGGCAGTTCCACAGTCAGCTCTAGGCTGGCAGGGATGTCCTCTGTGCCTGCATGCTGGCCGAGACGGTGGTTCGGGCATCGGGGGAGGGGGTTCACTGAGCTGGAGATCAACTGGATGAGCCCCGGCCTCGCCTGCTGCTCGACCCCACAAAGGTCAAGGGTCACAGAGGAGGGGTCGTCATCATTCTCACCACCCCCACGTAAGGACGAGATCTGCTGAAGAAGGGAGGGAGCTGGGGGAGGTGGAGAGAGGGAGAGGGAGAAAGGGATATAGGAAAGGAGGTAAAGAGAGAGGGATGGAGAGAAAGAGATTAGGCATATGGAGAGAGGGATGGTGGGAGACACGGATACAGGGAGAAGGGGAGGGATGGACGTAAAGAGAAATGGAGGCTAACTAGGCTAGGGAGGATTGCCTGTATACACACACACACACATATATACAAAAACACAGCTCCTTCCATGTGTCTCATCTACACATTTACTAGTTAGTAGTAAATTAGTTCTACTACACAGGATGGCACATAGTTCTACAGTTCTCTGTGTTCAGTGTATACCCTGTGTTGATGTAGACACACACACAGACACAGAGGAGTGCATGTAGTCTCTGCCTTCACTCAGTGTGTCTCACCTGTGCTGGCTCGTGTGGGAGGTGTAGCTGGTTGTTGTTGTTGCCGTGGTGATGCCAGGCGGTCCTTTACGCCCTGAGCACCACCCTTGCAGCTGGTGCTGAGGGTGGTGAAGTGCTGTGCCAGGCTCAGGCCGTGCTGCTGCTGGGCAAAGCTCATGGCCAGCAGGTGGAGCTGCTCCCTCTCCTGAGGGTCCTGCTGTGCTCGCTCCACAACCTCTGGGTTGAACGCCACGTCCAGCACAGAGTACTGCTCTATGGAAGCCCGGCAGAGACACAAAGAGTAAGGGACAGACACAGAGGTGAACACATAAAAATTGATAGTTTGGGAAAAACACACACACACACACACACACACCTTCCATTGGTGTCTCATCTACAGTACCGTACATACTGTAGTTATTAGTTAGAGTAAGGGGTTATGTTCCACTAGTACACACGGAATGGCTAACTAGTACAGACGGAAAGGGCTATGAATTGATTCACGCCTCATTTCTCCTTTAAATTTCACGATTCTTTCCCTGGTCTTTTGTAAAGGCCATAACCTACAGGTTAGGCAGTGGGCCCACAGTAGGGCTGCAATGGGATAGATTGGGTCCTTATTCTGGGCCCACACACACACACAGTGACCCTGGAGTATCTACTGTACTTCACTAGCTAAAACGCCGACAGTGCCCGAAATAAATCAGCGACTGCACACACACACACACACACACACACACACACACAGGAGTAATATAACATCATATGTTTGCTGCTATACCTTTGGCTTCTGAGTAGTTCTCCATCTTGCCTCCGCACACCGGCACAGGATGCTGAGGAGAGCTGGGTGCGGGAACCCGCCTCCAGCCGCACACGTTGATGTACAGGATCCCCTGTTTAGGGCCCTGAAACAGACGTGATATGGACGTGTTGGATAAAAGGTATGCGTGCATCTAACCGCCACAGTTAATACAATCCAATAGATAGCTACGTAACTTTCAAAGACCTTGAGTATCATTTAAAAGAGAATTACACTTACTAGTATTTCAACTCGAATGCAGGAGTCAGGTTGAGGAGGCGAACAAAAATCCTTGCCTTCACGTAGCTGTTTGTCTATGAACGCCCGATAACTTTCAGGACAGTTCAGAGACATGTCGTCCAACATGGACCACAACTGATTCACCTGCTGCAGAACCGGGTTCTGGGTTCCTGACAAATCCATAATATACTTCCAAGGCTTCTCAAGAAAAGTAATTAATGACAAATGTTCTGTAAAAGGTGAGCAAATAAGCGTTAACTACACAAATTATTCACGTATGCTAACTACTAAAGTCAACTTACCAGCTCTTATGAAAAAGTAACAGGTAGCTGTTACACGTTCTCAAACAGCCTAAACGGTTTCTGAGGACGACCACTCACGACAACTCAGAGGGCAACTGTCGACGTCCCCACAACACACAATACCACAACACTTTGATACTATCAAAGAAAAACATAAAATGTTCAGTCAATAGCCTCAAAAGGGTGCCCCAGTCCTATCTTTCCGATTTGTTACCTTGTTGCTATAGTGACTGCTGCTTCTACTGCTCACATGTAGAGGCGGTAGAGGGCGCCATCTACCCACATCCACCTACAGTCTATGCCCACATCACACTGCCAGTGGTTTTTCATAACAACCAGCTACACAAGTGTTAAGCGCCACCTGCTGGAACATTAAATAGTACTCTAATACACACAGTAGGGCCTACTTGGAGCAAATATTGTAGATAGGATTTCATGGTGGCGTGCTAGTGACAAACAATCAAAAAGACATTAGTTTTTTTTCTCTTGGATCTAAACACAACTACATTTTTCCTAATCTCTGTGAAATTACTTGTTAGATGATAATTTGCTGCAAAGATGGCTACATTTTTATTAAAATGAATAAAGGAAACAAAGCTACAAAGACTCTGCGTTTAGACTGCAGATCGGATATGCTCAATTCTTAAGGCTGCGTTTAGACCATAGACTGTATAATAAGGGTTTAGACTTGTTAACTTTAGATTTGTAAACTAACGTCATTAACAGGCGCGAAATTGTCACAGATTAATGACGCGTGGGACGCATTGCACTACAATCAAAGATCTTAAATGAACCCTCTCTGCTACAATATCCGATTTGTCTGTTTAGACTGTAAACACATGAACAAATATCCGATCCATATCTGATTTAAAACCACATAGGAAAGGGGCCTGTATCAGATCTGAGGAGATCTGAATTCATGTGTTTTTTTTACTGTTTACACTGTGGTGGCACAGATCGGATACTAACTACTGTTAGTGTTTTTTTTTTTTTTTTTTTTTTAAGCTCAGTTCTCTATTTGCACAGGTGGTTTGCTATTTTTTGTGATTAGTGTAAACAACCGTGAAAACTGCAATGTACACAAAGAATTAAGTAAATACGTTTTAAACAAGTAGGCTACTTTTTTGTCTTTGGCAGTGTTTTTTGGTATTATCATAGTGTTTCTTCTTTTTAGCAGTGTTTTTTGTGTTCAAATGTCTATTGTAATTTTTAGCATTGTGTTTTTGTTAGTATAGAGTTTTTTGTAATGCATGACGCATTGGACTAAAAGCTGCCAAGTAAAAATAAAATAAAAAATAAACACACACACACACACACACAGTTCATATTGCATCATAAATTTATTTGACTGACATAAAATGATTTGCATACATATGATTTTTATTCAACTGAGGACACGAATACAGTACGGGAGTGCATGAACAGCAACATCTATAGTAATGATTGACTGAGATAAGTTTGGCTGATTTGGTTGTCACATACAAAATACTGAGTTAGTAACTAACTCTACAATGACAGAGGTAGAGGTTAAGAGATGGTCTTTAGCTCTGGTCCAGGGTTCCAGTAGGTGGTCAACAGAGGAGAGGGGTGGGGGTGTCCAGCTGGAGTTTGATCTTTGACCTTGATGTAAGGTCAAGAAAAGGATCTCCGCCTCCTTCCCTACACTGCAGTTTCTTTGAGATTCTGTCCTCTGTGAGGTCACAAAGAACACACACCCTCTCTACTCAGCACTGTCTTTGTCGTTGCGTGCTTGTGTGTTTGTGTGTGTGTGTGTGTGTGTGTGTGTTGTCACATATCTTCTTTCCTCCTTCAGTAACTCTGTTTAACAGAAATACACAATGAGTATAAAATCAACTAAGCTTCATGAAGAATCAACTCACTATAATCTTTTACCTCACCCACAAAAAGTACACATATATTCAGTATGTATTTACATATATAAAAGATGTATTGAAATACATAAAACATAAATAATTACGTATTTACAACCATATTTATTTATACATACATAGCAGACATGATCACTGCAGGGTGAATCAGGTAGACTGGCCTAATATATTTATACATATACACACATGATCACTGCAGTGTGGCCTAACCTAAATATTTATACACATACAGTACACACATACTGTATAGCAGACATGAACACTGCAGCATGAATCATGTGTCCCAGTCTAACCCGTCTGCTCGTCCGTCCACCTATGTCACAACCACTGCTCAGTGTCATCCCTGCCTGTAACTTGACTGCGTGTCACCAACTCCTTCTATGTGGGAAACTCACTGATCTCTACCCACAATGGCACTGTCAGACTTGGTCTCTCCGTCCCGCCGCCATATTTGTGACCGATTTATGACCTGACTTAAGCCAGTGTCTTTGACTGACACCTAGACAAGCCTTGCTTCTCTCTTAAATTCAATAACAGATCGGATAGTTCAGTAACTATGCCTTCAATATGTTGTGCGGTCGGGTGTAACAACAACAGAAAAAAAAACACAAGGATTAAGTTTTGTTCTATACCCAAAGACCCCGAGAGACGGAACCACTGGCACTCTCGGTTGTGCAGTAAACAGGTTTCAGGTAAATCTTCAGCTCATAATGGGTGTGTTTAGCAGTTTATTAATCTACCTTTTTTTTGTAAATAGAATGGAAGGTTTCGGTTGTTTTCCAAAGAAGTTAGAAGTGTTGAATGTTGATGAACGTTAGCTAGCTAACCTTAGCAGCAAGCAGTTTATCTCAGCTCTGAAACTTCTAATTTCTGTAGATCTACAGCTTTGTGGGGGAAACTTCACTGTCATTATGCGGATAGTATAAAGTATACACACATGTATGATCTAGGCTGTACAATGATAAGAATACTAAAACATTAGTTAGCCAGTTAAGAGACAGCTAGCCGAAAGGTAACATTAACGTTCTGGCAGGCAGTGTTATTGCTACACTAATGTTATTAGCTTTATGTATTTTTAAAATTAAAATATTTTTAAATTTATCATATGTTTATGTTATGTTAATCCGAGAACATTGGGAGAAGGATTTGTGGGGTTCAATAAAACTTTGTTAAAGGTCTCATTCCATCGTATTTTCATTAATTTTGTGGTGGTCTCTTGTCTAAAATAATATCATGAGAGTTGGTTTCGACAAAAAATATGCTGTGGTTGTCTTGTTTCAAGCTATTTTAGTTAGGTGAAAAGAGCAGGGGAGCAGGGATAGCTCGAGAGGATTCCTATGAATATTAATGATATGCAAATGTATCGCCTCTGATTGGCTAACAACACTGTGACGCTCCCTCTAGTGGGTCTGTCTGCAGGCAGCCTAACGTTTTCTTGAGGGCGGGATAACTGCATAGCTAATGTTCAAATTGACGTACATTTGTACAGCTTTTCCGATTCGCTCGTTTTTCCCGACATCCTTCACCCATCCAGTAACCGCTTATTGGTAGGCATCAGTGCTTTTATGTGCCTTCAAGCTGTCTCCAGTGTACAGTGTCGTGGAAATTAAAATCGGGCAGGCGTGGGGAGGATAATAACAGACAAAACAAAGACGGAGGTAATAAATAAGGATCACTGCCAACAATGTAAATTTTTGCCTGGTATCTTCTCTCGCTCTCATTCAGGTGCGTTATTCTGGTAGCCATAATTGCCTGAAATCGGTCACAAATATGGCAGCGTTCTATTCAGTGACGTCAGTGAATCAAATGAATAGGGGATGGGTGTGTCCTACAGTAAATATTAAGGGGGAGGTTTTTGCATCCGAGGTCTCTCACCTCGATCATGTCGTAGATCCAGCTCAGGAACTCGGCCACTTTGGTGTAGACCCCCGGATGGTTGGGCTCGGCACAGCCTGTTCCCCAACTCACCACCCCTACCAGACGCCACACACCCTCTTCCTGACACACCAGAGGACCCCCACTGTCTCCCTACAGTCAACACACACACACACACACACACACACACACACACACACACACACACATAATACACACATGACTGTCTTTACATATGACTATAGGACTGTCCCCTTACTGTATAGTCAAGACAAACACACACACGCACAAATATAATACACACACTCACCTCCTCATGACACACCAGATGCCCTCCAGACAACACACACAAACCATCAGGCTTCCCTGAGAGGAAGTGTGTGTAGGGGTGGGCAATATAGACGATATATACCGTATGCACTATGAATTTGGCCAATGATAGAGATTTTGGGTCATATCGGCATACCGTGATAGGCTCATTGCGTCTCCACAACCATGTGAAAAAATGTTGACCTGTAGCTTCACCTTATTGATACCTTTTCATTCTTACAACGAAACTGTGCAAGAGCCTATAAATTGAACAGCTACTGCTTGACACAAATGCAGCTTATCAGTTTACTTCTGTGTGAATTTGAGAGTCCAATATAAACACCTCCGAACGATGACTAAACAACTGTTGTACATATTGACTTTATGCTATGGAAACCATTAAGAAACTGTTATGCTGTAAGTTACATACCAAAGTATACCGTGATATATATCATCTACCGTCTATGGCTCAAAATATATCGCAATATAAATTTTAGACTATATCGCCCACCCCTAAGTGTGTGTGTGTGTGTGTCTATCCTCCAGGAGGACCCCGTGTGTGTGTGTGTGTGAGAGGGCATTAGTAGAGTCCCAGAGCCCCAGTGACTAATTAAGGTAATTGATTAGCTTGATTAAAGGCCTAATTGCTGGTGGCATTATCAGAGAAGCAGAGAATGTGTGTGTGTGTGTGTGTGTGTGTGCGCGCGCAACGCATCACTATGGACACTCTCCATCCAGCTGTCTCCCTTTTAAATGTCTCATAATGCCACTCTCGCCTGCACCAGGATTTTTCCAGGATTACAGTGCAGGATTACTTTGCAGCACCAGATTGCTACAGGATTACAGTGCATTATTACTTTACAGTGCCAAATTACTACAGGTTTACAGTACAGGATTACTCCAGGGTTACAGCACTGTGTCAGTGCCATATTACTCTACATCACCGGATTACTCCAGGATTACAGCACTGTTATCCATTATAACTCTACTGGAATACTCCAGTATTCTACATAGTTACTGTAATGGCTGTATAGCTGGTAGCGTCTTCTAATGTACATGTAAATGTGTATCTGTATACAAACCTGTGGTCAGACGAGTCACGATTCGAAGTTCTTTTTGAAAATCTGGGACGCCATGTCATCCGGACAAAAGAGGACAAGGACAACCCAAGTTGTTATCGACGCTCAGTTCAGAAGCCTGCATCTCTGATGGTTTGGGGTTGCATGAGTGCATGTGGCATGGGCAGTGTTGGGAAAGTTACTTTGGAAATGTAATGTGTTACAGTTACAAGTTACTCTATCTAAAATGTAATAGTAGTGTAACTATTTCAATTACTTTAACAAAGTAATGTAACTAATTACATTTGATTACTTTTAAATTACTTTTCCACATTTTGAATGAATTTTGTCAGCTTTCAATCATTTCCAGTTTTTACAAACCGTGGATTACCCTTCAAGTATTAATCAACACTGACTGCTGTAAAGATCCCTACAAACTCCTTAGACTTCAGTGCATTAACTAGAAGTTGTCTATTTTGTGTGATTGCTAGCTCATTTTTACTTTCTGCAATGGGCTAGACAAGGGATGGCCAACCCGCGGTCCTGGACAGTATGCGGCTCTTTGCATTCATATTGATCTCTTGCGGCTCTTGCATTCATATTGAAGTTTTTGTTTGTGTGTGTGTGTTCACTTCACAAATGTGCATGTGTGTGAGATGAAAATACAGTCAAGTTTTCTGGCAGGGGGCAAGATCATTTAAGTAAACAATTTCTTATTTTCGCTCTCAAAATGGCAGGGAATAAATGCACAGCAAAGCGAATGGCAAATCATTCTGCCTTACATTGTGGGTGGGTTTGGGTGAGAGAAAGAGGGGTGATATTAATGTGTGCCCATGTATGATGTGGCCCTTGAGGTAACACACCAAAAATATACGGCCCGTTTGGCTTTTTAATCCAGCCCGCCAAACCCTTTGAAATTATATTCAATAACATTATCAAACCTTCGTTTTGTATTTTCCCTGCAATTTCTGCAAACTGTTGTTAAATGCATTTAAAACACAGCCTTGCATACACATGCTTTACCACCTATTAAAGGCCAAAACTGTGAAATATAATGGCCTTTACATGTCATTTATATTACTTCACACAAACACTACATCTGCTCCTGGCACGGCCCCTTTATTAAATTTTATAACCCACTGTGGCCCACGAGTCAAAAAGTTTGCCCTCCCCTGTTCTAGAACAACATATGCTCCCATCCAGACGTCATCTCTTTAAGGGAAGACCCTGCATTTTTCAACAAGATAATGCCACATTCTGCATCAATCACAACATCATGGCTGCGTAGGAGAAGGATCTGGGTACTGAAATGGCCAGTCTGCAGAAAACATATTTTCCCCTTAAAATGATACATTTTCTCAGTTTAAACTTTTGTTCCATGATTTATGTTCTATTCTGAATAAAATATTAGAAGTTGGCACCTCCATATCATTGCATTCAGTTTTTATTCACAATTTGTATAGTGTCCCAACTTTTTTGGAA
>JAGFZM010000483.1:3140-20881 GCA_017657215.1 Limnothrissa miodon | reverse complement strand
ACACACACACAAAAGTAAATGAACCTTTGGACCTGTATCCTAAAACGGCTTGAAAGTCTATTAGATATTAGTTTACTGTGACAGATGAGCATAGTTATACCTGCCAAGTTTAAGAACTGAAAATGTAAAGATTTACTTAAAATTGACACTGATGAACTGATCAGCAAATTAGCTGTTAATTAATTTAATAATCAATGGCTTAATTGTTGCAGATGAACGTCCTGCCTTGACATGCAGTAGATGTACAGAAGACGTACCAAAACACTTGAGAGCAATAACCTTCCCCGTGCTGCAGCTTCCTCTGTGGCAAACACAACATACACACAGAAACATAAAGAAGATATTGTGAAATATCTGTTCTTTGCTTTTGTGTTAAGGCAAAGCTTTAAAGAGATTGTGTGAACTCAATCAACCCATCGCCCTGTTTTTATACATTGCCAAGGGTTGGTAGTAGGTATAAGAACGACACAGTTGGGTACAACATAGACTAAGTAGCACATCTGGCGGCTTTAGATAACATAGGCTATGGGTAAGGGTACACCACAGACCAATTAGCATGTCTGTCTTTAGATAAGATAGACAAAGAGGATGAAAAAATACTATTTTCTCACCTGTGCTGACTATTCTCTCACCTTAACTCCCATTCTCGGCAGGCTGCCCCTCTCTCGAGCTGTGCATCGCCTGCCACCTGTTCTTCCAGAAGTAACTTCTGCAGGTTATCACTGAAATTTGATGAAGACTGGTCTAACTCATCTTCTTCTTCTGCCTATCCATGCCACTCCCACCCTGCTGAGAGTTACCCCTGCCGCCCACTGCCTGATCCTCAACCAACTCCACTACCACTCTGAGTCATCGCTGCCTCCCACCGCCTGGGTCTCCTGGTCCATTGATACCATGAACTAATCACCCTCTGAGAGACTGAAAATTAGCCCACATGACCCTAGGCAGTTAGGTTAGCCCTATGGTTTCTGCCTAAACCATAACAAGATGAAAAATTATAGGGAGTTTTTCCTTGCCCCTGTTGCTCATTGGTGCTCTTTGCTGTGAAGTATGACATGACTTTTGCCTAGTGCGCTATACAGATAAAATTGAATTGAATTGAATTGAAAGTTACTCGGGACGGTAGTCTGATTAGATGTTTCGATGAGCCGCGAACTGCAGGAGACTAGATACAAGAGTTAAATTCAGACTTGTGGTGCATCAAATTTGGATTTAGGTTGTGATGTGAAGCAGGAAGCATAATCATGTCCTTGGAGCGCTAAACCAAAGCGCACATTCACGTTCTTGTACCTTGTAGCATAATCATGCACTTGCTAAAAACCGGGACAATTTGATAGTTGTAGAAAACAGTTACATATTAGTATTCCAACAAACATTTATCGTTTTTTAGCAGTTTAACCGTGACATCTGGTCGCTTTAAAATAGCGATCCTCACTGTGCACCCATCAGTATCAGCTGCCTGCTAAGTCTACCTTGTACCAAATCCAGTCATTCTTATACCTACCAACAGCCCTCAGCAGCCTCAGACAATAGGGGTGCCGGTTGACTGATTCGGGATTTTTCCTTTATACAGTTATGCAGTGTGCTTGCGCCATTAACCGCCTCTGCTAGTGCTACCTGAACTGCCACAAGCCCTCCAGACTGGACTGCTGCTTAGAGGTGATCTGGACAAACCCATCTGTGTAGTTTGGTCCTATGTCCGTTAAATTCACTCCTTTATGTTTGGTCAACCTGGAACAAAAAGAACATTTGTAGCTCTGTGATGATTGACCATAAGGAAATAAGCACAATAAAAGCAGTACGGCCTACATAAAACATGTAAAGTACTGCTGATAAATAATATTAATTGTGTAAAATAGCCTACTGCTAATGTTAGACTACTGCCTTAGCTGATAACATTATGTAATACAGTTCACAGTATTGTCAAAGATGATAAATAATGATATTAATATAAGTTAACCTTAGCTGTCCTCCCTCTGCTCACCTGAGGTAACCTAGTTAACATTACAGTAGTTATTCTAATCTATAGTCTACCCCAACTAATGTTAGTTTTACCTGACCTTTACCTTATCTAACCCACCCTGTTCACCTTAACTAGCCCAATTGTGGTAAGGTACTGAACTTGCCACCTGTGCTAGCCGAGGTAACGTTAGGTACCTGCTCACCTGAGCTAGCTGAACCGTTGCTAGGTAACTGCTCACCTGAGCTGGCCTAGGTAACGGCTAACCTGGATAAGGCCAACTAAGGTTATACCACCTTGGGAAGCCATGCTGCTGTTACTCTAAGTACCTGCTCACCTGAGGTAATCCAGCTAATGTTAGGTACCTGATCACTTGAGCTTGCCCTGGTACCTGCTCACCTGAGCTAGCCTAACTGTTGTTACTATAGGTACCTGCTGGCCTGACTTAGCCCAGGTAATGGCTTACCTGGGGTAGCCCAGCTAATTTTAGGTACCTGCTCACCTGAGGTACCCGAGCTATCGTTATCGTAGGTACCTGCTCACCTTAACTAGCCCTGCTCACTTGAGGTTGGCCAGCTAATATTAGGTACATGCTCATCTGAGGTAGCCCAGCTAATGTAAGGTACAGTACCTGCTCACCTGAGCTAGCCCTGATACGTGCTCACCTGAGGTAGCCAAGCTGTCGGCACACGAGTGTGCCCAGAGAGGAGTTCCAGCGCTCGTAGCAGACGGGCAGCCAAGTTGGCATTCTCTCCAGCTGGATCTCCAGCAGTGAGTTCTCTGGGCTAATCCTGTAAAACACTGAGCGCCATTCATTGAGAATCCCCTCAGACTGAACGCGTCCAATCACACAGGCACAATCACACATGCGCAGAGTATAGTGATAGGCCCCTGAATAAGTCAGATAACTGGGAGAAGGGGATCAATATGGCCATTGATTAGTGCTTAGATTTTCTCTTACCCAAATGGCAGCGGGGGCTTAAATCCCTTCAGAGCAGATGCAGGAGAAGTGTGTGTGTGTGTGTGAAATCAAAAGACTCTGCCACAGGATGCACACATCACACACACACACACAAACACACACTTCATCAGAGGCAGCAGACAGTAGCTCCTATTGGCTAACATTCTGTGAGACTCCAAAGGGCTTCTGAGCTACTGGGGCTTCAGAGCAGTTGCAGGAGGAGTGTGTGTGTGTTGGGCTACTTATATGCTCTGTGTCTTGTCTAGAATGAGGGTGACTGTGGCAGCCACTCGCAGCAGATCTCAAACCTGCTGCCTACTCACCTTTCCGAGGGTCCGTCACGGAAATGTCATCTGTCACGTTACAGAAGGACGTCTCTTTGGTGTCCCCCAGCCCAACTGGACTCTGGGTAGAGGAAGGCTTCAAAAGCAGGTTTACTGCAATACACACACACACACGTACACATATACACCGTTTTATAGGCAGTCACACACACACATACATGTGCGCATACACATATACAGTTTTTACCCATTGCTTGAACACTATTGACACAAGCTAAAATCAAATGAACATAACTTGAAGTTGTTGTTACTATACCTTAAACAAAGTGAAACCATACCTTAAACAAAAGTGCTGCTTTGCGCTTTAGTTGCAATTCTGCAACACACTTGCTCCTTTTTGCAATACACTTGCTTCTGCACACTACACACTATTTCATACATAAGACACTTTGTTCAAAAATGAAATCTCAGGCTACCATTGGGAAAACACATCTATTCAAAATACAAAACACACTGGGCAATTGAAAATACTTAGACACACATCTGAAAATACTTACTTACAAAACTGAACACCAATCAAGACATTTTGAAAACTCGCAAGCATGGAGGAAGGGAGAGCTAGAGGCAGAGGTAGAGGAAGAGAAAGACAAACAGAGAGGGACGTGTTCGGGGCCATATACTGTAAGGACCATAATTTCAGATGATGCAAGATCAACTTACATTACTATATAGTGGACCATGACGTAAATCATGTCCTGACTATGACTGTACTTGCCCCTTACTCGCCATTTTTAAATTATATAGTGGAATTTTCTGCTTGGAGATGCCAATCACATGCCTGTATGTCTACTCTGTAGGCAATGAAACAGTCCTGCAGAAACATTGAGGTTTGGTCAACCCAAGGATGAATTCGGCACACAAGGGGATATTCTCCCCTATGCTTAGCAGGAGAAGACATTGCTTATGATGTTGATTAGATCCTGCGGCCAGGCCCAGCAGACTACAGAATTCATAAACCCACTTGTGCAAAGCTGTGTTTTTCTGTGTTTACAGTAGTGTATTGTTTGTTTTATTTTTGTTTATTTTTGCTTTAACTGAATTTACTACACTGTAAAATACACTAGTGTAATATAATGTTTCTGATTTGGTGAAAAATATGTGGAATTGAATAAAAACAGTAAAAAATCGAGGACTGCAGTGTTTTAGATAAAGTAAACTAGTGTGTTGTTGCTGATATGAGAGTATATTGATGTGACGCAAGTGGGTATCATTTTGTCCTCAAAGTGAGGTTTTGGCAAGGGATTGTTTTCATAGCAGAGTTTGTATTTGACATAGATGTAAATGGTTTATTTCCCTGTGTTTTTCCTTATTTCCTTGTGTGTAGAGTTTTGGCACCATGAGCCAAATATTGCAAAATGTGTCACACATACACACACAAAGCCATAAACAAATTGAGGTAAATATTGAGGCATACCATCACACACACACAAACACAGATACACACTCATACACACACACTCATACACACATATTGATGTGTTGGCAGAGGCAGTGCGGTGACTTACCGATGTACCACACCCCAACTGCCAGTCCGCCCAGCATGCCAAGGGCACACAGCACCACCAGAGTACGTGCCACTCGCTGGGACACCCCGTTCCCTGATGCCAGCTGTTGAGGCACCCCGTTCCCTGATGCCACTCGCTGGGGTACCACACCTCCTGATGCCAGCCGGGACACTGTTGCAGGGAAGTCAACACACCTTTACACTCTGATGAGAATACACAGTGTTTGTGTGTGTGTGTGTGTGTGTGTGTGTGTTTGTAGTGTTGGGTATCGTCCAGTGTGGTCTTGCTTTGTGGTGTCTAATGTGTATATGTGTGTGTTGTCCAGTGCACTCTTGCTTTGGTATGTTTTGTGTGTGTGTGTGTGTGTGTATGTGTGTGTTGTCCAGAGCACTCTTGCCTTGGTGTGGTGTGTATGTGTTGTCCAGTGCACTTCTGCCTTGGTGTGGTGTGGTGTGTGTGTGTGTGTGTGTGTGTGTGTGTTGTCCAATGCACTGTTGCCTTGGTGTAGTGTGTCTGTGTGTTGTCCAGTGCACTCTTGCCTTGGTGTGGTGTGGTATGTATGTATGTGTTGTCCAGTTCACTCTTGCCTTGGTGTGGTGTGGTGTGTGTGTGTGTGTGTGTGTGTGTGTATGTGTGTTGTCCTTGTATAGTATAGTATAGTCTTGCCTTGATGTGGTGTGTGTAGTGGTCCTCTGACCCAGGCAGGCGGGCACTGTGCCACCCCCATGGGCTCCTCCTGTTTGTGCGAGTACACAGCGGGCATCACAGCGGGCATCACAGCTGCAGGGTTCTCAATGACAGACAGAGATTCAGTGCCCAGACTCTGCAACACACACACAGGACAACAGCCTCCTAATCCTGCCAGACACACACACTCACACACACACACACACACACACACACACACACACACGGAAACACACACACACCCACAGACACATACTCTCTCATACACATGGGTCATTTTAGGAGTCATAATCTCAAACAAATCCTCTTTCTGTCTGTCTGGGCTGAAAAAAGAGGATAAATTCCGGATTGTGAAAGAATGTTTCAATAAAGCGTCACCTGTCCCCAGAGTACATTAACTGTACTCTGGACACTGTAAACATCCGGCAACAACTGAACTGTTTACTAGTTGTTTACCGGAGTTGTTTACTGGTGTTGTTTACCTGGGCTGTTTACCTGCACCCCATAAACATCTCTCAGTGACCGAATTCTGTCTCAGGTAAGAAAAGAACAAAAAAGAGAAAAGAGGAGAAGAGAAGAAAAGATAATGAGGAGAGAAAGAGAGAAGAGAAAAAAAGAGAGGTAAGAAGAAGAGAAAGGTGGAAAGGAAAGAAAGTAGGGGAAAAAAGATGTAGAAGAAAAGTGGAAAGAGAGAAAAAGAGGGAAAGAGGGAGGATAAGTTCTCACCATGGTTGTTGTGAGCACTGGTGAGGTGGTTATGGCTGTGAACCTTGTCAGTTGTTAGGTGTGAGAGGCTCCATCTTCCCTGTCTAGGTGTTCCACAGCGGTTCTTAGGGCTCCACAGCACTCCTTTGGGTTCCACAGCAGTCTTTTGAGTTTTGCTGAATTCCTGTGTGTTCCGATACACTCCTGTGTGTTCTGTCGTGTCTAGGTGTTTCGCTACGCTCCTGTGTGTTCTGCCGTGTCTAGGTGTTCTGATATACTACTGTGTGTTCTGTTTTGTCTTGGTGTTCTGCTATGCTCCCACTGTATGTGTTCTGTTCGGTCTAGGTGTTCCGCTGCGCTCTTATGTGTTCTCCCATGTCTAGGTGTTCTGTTGCGCTCCTGTGCAACACCGCTCACTTCCCCACTCCCAGCTGTCCGCAGCACTCACTGCCATTTAGTCAGAATGCAACTCGGGATTTTCGCTTCACAAAGAGACAATGAGGTCAGCACAGGCCCAAAAGAATGAGGCCGTTGTTTGTGGCGCAGGGGTGGGGGTGGTGGTGGGGGTGGGGTGGTGCGGGGCCTCGTTCAGCAGGCTCAACCAGCTCTTTGTGGGGGCCTAACCACCTCCAGAGATGTTCTCCCACCTCGTCCCTGATAACGTGCAGGTTGCTTAGGAACAAACGTACCTGTGCCAGCGCCCAACCTCTGTGTGAACGGCCTGCAGCCAAAGGTCATAATTAGGGATTGTTGAAAAGCCCTGCGTCATGTCAGCCAGGGTCAGCCCCAATGAAAAGGTGGGACTCGCTCCGATTCCGAGAGCTAGTGGACAGGGTGAGCTTTGTGCTGAACAGGTGCTGTTGCCCCCACCCCATTCCCCTTGCCCCCCCCATGTCAAACACAAACATTAGAGGTGGATTCACCTGCATCTGTCTGACACACAGAAAGAACCAACCTCCTGCATGTCTCACAAGGCCAAAGAAGGAACCCTCCCATCTGCTGGTGCTTCTCCATAATCATATCCCTCGAAACACATCAGCTGTTTCAAATCACTGGGCTGTTTTACAGTCTTATTTTAATGCTTTGGGATATAGAGGGTTCAGTTCAATTCAGTGCCATTTCATTTATACAGCACATTATACAAAAGTCATGTCTCATAGTGATTCACAGCAGAGAGCACCCATAAGCAGTAGGGGCAAGGAAAAACTCCCTATTTTTCATTTTATTGTGGTCCAGGAAGAAACCCTGGGCAGATCCAGGCCGGCTAACCCAACTGTCTAAGGTCTTGCAAGGTTGCACATTTGCATTCTTGTGCACAATAATGTTTGGCTTTTAAGCTATTCATCAATCTTCTAATGGCAAAGAAAACCCGCCGGTAAGATCAATGCCAAGAACGTTGCACTCCTGGTTCTTTAAAGAACTGAAAAAATATCACATTGGTTAAATCAGTGTTTTACCCAGGACACACCAGTGATTACCCACTGCTTCAACACTTCTGACATTCCAAAACGTTACGGATACTAACGTATTCTCGGTTCTCTGAGTGAGAAGCCGAAACGTACGAATGGATGATGCTTATCATCTCCTACTTTTTCTGAAGTCAGTTTTAACCAACCCTTTGAAAAAAGGGCAGTAAGCGCTCTGACGCGCGCAGGCAACTACTTAGACAGCCCTGCGTGACGTCAGAAAGTCTATATATTGACTGCGCTTACGCTTCAGGTCCTCTTTGCCAAGCTCGCCAGCGTCGGCGACTTGAGGCCCGAAGCGTACGTTTCGGCTTCTCACTCAGAGAACCGAGGATACGTTAGTATCCGTAACGTTCTCTTTCGTTTCGAAGCCAAAACGTACGAATGGATCACTACAACCAAGCCTCAAGAGCCCTACACCGAGGAGCCCGAGGTGGGAAGACACATGGGACCGCCGCCGGGCCCAGAGAGAACACTCTCTGCTACACCCGGCCTGGTGACGTCCAATGCGTAAAAACGCGCAAAGGTGTTGCCTGAGGCCCACGAAGCGCTCAGACAGATATCCTGCATAGGGACGCCTTTCCAGAAGGCCCAAGAAGCCGCCACTCCACGGGTGGAGTGCGCCCTGACATGAGCAGGCAGAGGAGCACCCGCCGCCTCATATGCCAGACGTATGGCTTCAGTAAGCCAATGCGACATGCGTTGGGTAGACAAGGCCTGATCCTTGGCACGCTCGCCATGGCAGACGAACAACTGGTTCGTCTTCCTGATGCTCTGCGTACGCGTCAAATAGGCACGAAGCGCTCTGACCGGGCACAGAGTGACGGGCACAGAACCACCCATCTCAGGTTGGGCTGAGAGCTCAATGACCCTCGAACGAGGGTCAGTAGACAGCACTTTTGGGCGAGAAAAGGGATTTGGTCGCAGCGTTACCCGCGCGTCATCTTGCGCGAATTCAAGACAGTCAGGACTGACTGACAGGGCAGTCAGATTGCTTACGCGCTTCACCGAGACCAGAGCGAGCAGAACCGCAGTCTTAAGGGAAAGCATCTTTAGACTGGCACTCGACAGAGGGTCAAAAGGCGTAAGAGCCAGTCCGCGTAGGACAGTGGCCAGGTCCCAAGTAGGGGCCGAATGTGTGGAAGAGGGGCGAAGCCGCCTGACGCCCTTCATGAAGCGCGACGCAAGGGGGTGAGCGCCTGGGGAAACGCCAGCATAGCCAACATGGCATGCTGAAATAGCTGCGAGGTACACCCTCAGAGTAGAGGGTGTACGACCCTGATCAAACAGGTGTTGCAGAAAAGCAAGCACCTCGCCAATAGGGCAGACTAGAGGATCACAGCCTCTGTCTCTGCACCACGTGCTGAACACGCGCCACTTTAGTGTATACAACGACCTAGTGGACGTAGCTCTAGCAGCCTGAACAGTCTCTATAACTGCGTCTGACAGGCCGCTCTCTAGGAGACGTGCCCGTTCAGGGGCCAAGCCGTCAGTCTCCACGCTTCCGGCTTGGGGTGCCACAGCGACCCGTGAGCCTGAGATAGGAGATCCCTCCTCAGAGGGAGGGTCCAAGGCTGGCCGTCCAGCAGTGAGACCAGATCTGAGAACCAGCTCTGAGATGGCCAATTGGGGGCGATCAGAATCACCCTGTGAGCCCCCGCTCTGATTCTGGCCAACACCTGACGCATCAGAGGAAGGGGGGGGGAAGCGTAGAGTAGACCTCGCGGCCACGGATGTGCCAGCGCGTCCGACCCTAGCGGCGCATCTCGCTCCAGCGAAAACCACGCTGGACAGTGAGCGTTCTCGCTCGAGGCGAAAAGATCGACTCGTGCCCGCCCGAAGCGGGACCAGAGGCTGTGCACCACGGCTGGGCAGAGGCGCCAGTCGGTTGCACGCGGAACACTCCTGGAGAGGAGGTCCACGCCTGTGTTGTGCACACCGGGCAAGTGCGACGCCCTGATCGACAGGAAGTGGCGGGAGGCCCAGGTGAGCAGCTTGTACGGCAAGCGAAACAGGTCCGGAGAGCGCATGCCGCCCTGGCGATTGATATAAGCCACTACAGTGGTGTTGTCCGTACGCACCAGAATGTGTTCTCCTCCGAGAAGAGGGAGAAACTCTTTCAGAGCGCAAAAGACAGCTAGGAGCTCTAACACATTGATGTGTAGCCTCCTGGAGGCTGCGCCCCATGTCCCTCTGGCGGGGCGACCGCAGCAAACGGCGCCCCAGCCGCTCTTGGACGCATCGGTGGTCACCGTCATGCGTCTGGCTACGGCGCCAAGGGCGCCGCCTCTGGTGAAGGACGACAGCCTGCCCAAATGCGCGAGGGCTAGCCACATGCGTCTGGATACTAAGATCCGACGGGCGGGGTTCGACCTGGAGGACACACCTAGTTCCGCTAAGGCGAGCTGCAGCGGGCGTAAGTGTAAAAGGCCGAGCGGGACAGCACCACCCGCGGCGCACAGGAGGCCCATCAGTCTGAGACACAGCCTGGCCGAAACGCAGGCACCTAGTCTGAAGTGGCGTAGACACGCCCTGACGTCCTGTAGTCTCTTCGAAGTGAGCGTCGCTCTCATTGAGCGTGAGTTCAGACTCACGCCCAAGAACTCGACCTCCTGAGAGGGAGAGAGCATGCACTTGCTTAGGTTTACCAAGAAGCCCAGATCGTGCAGGTGACGCAAAACAGTGTGAACCTGTGACGTTAGGAGCTGTCTGGAACCCGCCAGCAGCATCCAGTCGTCCAAGTAATTGAGGAGTCTGATACCCTGAGCGCGTAGAGGAGCAATCGCCGCCTCCACACACTTGGTGAAGCACCGAGGTGCCAGAGACAGGCCGAAAGGGAGGGCTGTGTACTCGTAAGCTCTGCCCTCGAAGGCAAAGCGTAGAAAACGCCTGTGCCTCGGGACTATACCTATGTGGAAATAGGCGTCCTGAAGGTCTATGGTGACCATGTAATCCCCCTGGCGGACTGACTCCACCACCATACGCCCTGTGAGCATGCGATAGGTGAGAGGTTTGAGCGAAGCATTGAATGCTCTGAGATCTAGAATAGGGCGAAAAGCGCCCGACTTCTTGGGCACAAGGAAGTACGTACTGTAACGACCTGCGCGCGCGAGCGTCGGATCTACGCACTGAATAGCGCCCTTTCTCAAGAGATCGCGAAGCTCTTGTCTGAGAGCAGGGGCCCTGGAGGGGGGCACCACTGACTCCATGACACCTCTGAAGGGCGGGGGTGGCCACTTGAACTGCAGTTGACAGCCTTTCAACACTGTTGAAAGAACCCAACGCAACATTGTGCACATCGCCCAATTCTGCCTGAGTAGAGCGGCGGAATGAGGAGGCAGCAAGGACAAACGAAGTGCTATGCTGCCCCCGAGTAGCACTAAGGGGGCCGAGGTCAATGACTGAGGCTGTCCGCGAAGCTGAAGAGCGTCCGACTGACAGGGTAGAGACCCGGCGTAACGTGGGGGCTGAGGGCAAGTCAACCGTGTGTGAGACCCCTGGGCGCTCACGCGTGGTTGGCGAGCCGCGCACATCACTCGCGACGCCCCGTGGGCCGGTCGACCTGGTGTGCACGTCAGCGATATCCGAGGTCGGTGAGATGCGCACTTCACTCGCGACGCCCCGTTGGGCGGTCGACCTGGAGCACGCGTCAGCGACGTTCGTAGTCGGTGAGCTGCGCACTTCACCCGCGACGCCCAGTGGGGCGCCCGACCTGGAGCGCGCGTCAGCGACGACCTTGAAGAGGGGGGAGAAGTTTCCCGTCTGCCCGATGGCAGAAGTGTCAGACTGAGCAGACAGTTCTGCCCGTACCTGGGCGATAAATCGGCCGACAGAAGCGGCGAGAGAGGACGGGGAGGGCTTCTCGACCGTGAACGGCTCCGATGCGTCGCATGCCCACTGCTCGGAGGCGAGTGAGACAGAGGACCTGGGCGCCGTCGAGGCGTGACGTCCCGCAAGGCGCATAGCGCACGGCGTGCGTAAGCTGAATGCGCGGCGGAGACCGAATCGGTGCCCCAGTGCGCGACAGCGCTGACAGAACAGAGAGCGTCCTCCGGCCAGGGCTCATTGTGAAACATTGCCCCAGAGGGGTGATATTGTGTGTGCGGGGTGCTTGTGAACAAGGCAAACTCAGCGCCCCTTGAGGGGGTGAGATCAGAGAGGACCGCCGAAGCGGGGGGGAACGCTCCGAGCTGGGGACTGCAGAGCGGGGACCCGTGCCTTTTGGAGCACACAGAGGTATAGCAGTCAATGGATAGGGGTCGCATGACATGCTCTGCCGCACACACGCGATCGTATCAGGATCGCTATGGCCTCTTGTGCCGCTCCTGGCTGGTTGGACGGTTGGCGGGAGCCGCGCGTCCGCGTGAGCGAGAACGCTGCCAAGGAGGTTGTGACCCGGTAGCCGGCGGTGGCGCGGCTTTGGGTGCGTCCGCCTTTTTCTTCTGCTGCGTCCGTTGAGGCGCGCGAGCACGCATCTGAGGCGCAGCCGGAGCGGCTGGTTGAGGCGGGGCACGCTTAGGAAGCACGGGTTGCAGGGCCTGAGCCGCCGACTTTGTCTTCTCTAAGCGATCGCACTGGAGTTCCAGCGCCTGGCCAAACAGAGCATCAGCGGAGATGGGAGCGTTCATGAGATGTCTCTTCTCCTTCTCTGGCATGGACGAGAGATTCAGTCAGAGGTGCCTGTCTATGACGACCAAAGAGCCAAGGGAGCACCCGTCGGCTTTAATGGCCGCCCTGATGGCCAGCGAGGTGAGAGCGGTAGCTCTGCGCAGCTGATGGAGGGTAAGATCCGACGGCTGCAACGCGAGCTGCAATCTTCAACGCGAGGGAGCTTCATGAGGCCGCTGGCGCCCGCTCCGTCCATCGCGTAAAACGCCGCGTGGCCCTGGATAGGGGCAATGGCGGCGAAGGGAGCCTCCCAGGAGGCCTGCGCATCAGCCACGACAGTGGGGTGAGCAGGGAGCGGGAGGGCATCAGGAGAGGGGAGCGCGCCGGAGAAGGGGTCGAAACGGCCTCCCGGACAGCGCTGAGGTGGAGGCAGGCCAAGCCTGCTAGCCGCCTGTGTAGCCAAGGAAGCTAGCTCAGAAGCTAACTGGGTGGCGTGGGTCTTCAAAACCGGTGGCAGATCCTCCACGGTGGCTCATCCTTTAGCGGAGAGGAAGGAAGCGAGCTCCTCCTCGTCCACAGCCTCAATAACTGGGTCGTCATCGTCGGCCTGAAGCGGCGAAATAGCCACGCGGGCAAAGGCAGCGCCGATGGAGCTAGCAGGGCTAGCTAGGTGGGCCGCGGTTAGCTGACTAGCTGGTAGCTGACTAGCCGCTGAGAAGCTAACCGATGGCCGAGTAGCCACTGAAGACCGGTCGATTAGCCCATCCGGGTGCGAGGACGCCGGGGGAAAATCGATAGACTGGCGGGCGGGGAGAGCACTGACGCCAACGGGGGTAGAAGCCGCCCCTGGACTACCAGTGGAACCCACGAAAAATGCCGCTCTGTTGGCAATAGCTGCAGGGGAGAGGCGTTCGCAAGCCGAGCAGAGATCTGGTCGCGAAAAAGCGAGCATAGCATGCTCACTCCCCATGCAGAGGAAACATACAGAGCATGGTGGTCGGAGAGCGCCATGGGACGATCACAGTCGGTACAACGACGAGTAGCCATCTTGCTTCTCGAGGTACCAGAAGTTAGGGACCGGCGTGAGCACTTGGAGCAAGACGGAATCCCTCGGAGAGCTTTGAAAAAAGCTTTTGTGGTGGGCTTTCAAAAAAGCCGTTGGTTTAGAAATATTTGCAGAAGCAAACGAAAAAACGACTCAGAACACACGCAGTAGGCGAGGTGAAAGAGGCAAAGAGGACCTGAAGCGTAAGCGCAGTCAATATATAGACTTTCTGACGTCACGCAGGGCTGTCTAAGTAGTTGCCTGCGCGCGTCAGAGCGCTTACTGCCCTTTTTTCAAAGGGTTGGTTAAAATTGACTTCAGAAAAAGTAGGATAGGCATCATCCATTCGTACGTTTCGGCTTCGAAACGAAAGAGAACCAAAGGCACATACGGTTGCGGTTGGTGTTATTATACCTTAAACAAAGCATAACCATACCTTGCTCCTTTTTGCAACACACTTACTCCTGGACAGTACATACCATTTCATACATACTTCACAAATTAAATCTGAGGTATAGGGATAACACATCTATTCAAAACACAAACACACTGGGCAATTGAAAATACCTAGTCACATATCTGAAAACACTAAACACCAATCAGCCAGCTACAACAAGGCCTTAGTTAAACATTTTGAGAACTTGCAAGCATGGAGGAAGGGAGAGGTAGAGGCAGAGGTAAAGGAAGAGAGAGAGAGAGAGAGAGAGAGAGAGAGAGAGAGAGAGAGAGAGAGAGAGATGTGTGTTTGAAGAGGCCATGCAAGTACCATCATTCCAGATAACATAAGCAACTTATTGTTGACTATGTCATAAACCAAACCCTTACTATGAGGGAATTTAACAAATTGAACTTGTGAACTGTGTTTGTGCCAACCACATGCTTGTATGCCTCTTCTCTAGGCAATGGAACAGGCTGCAGAAACATTGAGGTTTGGTCAACCCAGGGATGGATTCGGCACACAAGGGATATTTTCCCCTATGCTTAGCAAGAGAAGACAATGCTTATGATGTTGATTTGATCCTGCGGCCAGGCCCAGCAGACTACAGAATTCATAAACCCACTTGAATTTACTATACTGTAACAATGATTTTGATCTGAGTATTTCATTTTTTGGTTATTGTGAAAATGTGCCCTATGTGGAATTAAATAAAAACTGATTGTAGTGTTTTATATTAAGTAAACTAGTGTGTTGCTGCTGATTTTCGAGTGCATTGATATGATGGAAGTGGATCATTTTGTATACACCCCCAGATCACCTTTCACACATGGCCATACAGTA
This sequence comes from Limnothrissa miodon, assembly GCA_017657215.1. Lineage (NCBI taxonomy): Eukaryota > Metazoa > Chordata > Actinopteri > Clupeiformes > Clupeidae > Limnothrissa > Limnothrissa miodon. The sequence continues at coordinate 6,321 of JAGFZM010000483.1, read as the reverse complement.
GATAGAGACAATACAACACATTCACTGACAGTAACAGAGGTCGAAGGTGAGCAGGTACATTCAGACTAATGTGTGATCTACTGTCTCACGCATCCCAATGGCTGTTCTGTAAACAGTTGAAAATATACCCTTGGTGTCATTTCCTAACTGTAAAGGTCAATCTGATGAGGGTACTGGTGAATTTGTATTCCATACGTAGGGGGGAGTCCATCATAACCTCCATTAATGTTAAGTACTGTGAGTTCAGTGTTAATAAATGTTTGGTGTGTTACTATGTGTTCAGAGTGTTAATAAATTGTTGCTCTTTTTGTAAGTCGCTTTGGATAAAAACGTCTGCTAAATGCATAAATGTAAATGTAAATGGTCAGTGTGTTACTGTGTGTTCATTGTAACCTGGCTTCAACCTTTAAGACTGAGTGGACTACAGTAAGCTGATCTTTACATGGCAAAAAGTCCATTTGCCCCCAGCTAACTTGTTATTTATGTTTGTGGAGTCTGTGAATTATATCAATGAACACACACACTCACTCTCGCTCCTACACACACACACAATCAAAATTTCAGTGTTTAGCTGTACGGTTTCTTGATTATTTTTATGTAAGTATATTATTAGTGTAAGTATATCTAAAAGTCCACATGCCATAGTTTGGCATCCTGTTGCTTTAAGAGTACGGGCTTGTAGGTCTCTGTTAGTGTTGGATGATGCATTTATGGATTAAGATTAAAAGCAAATGTTTGGATTTGGGGTTACTAAGTGCACACTGAAACCAGCATTCTTGTTGTCTGTGTACGAGTGTGTATGTGTGAGTGTTTACTATTGCAGGTCATAATGTCTGAGAACCAGGCTGTGTATGTGTGAGTGTGGCCAGACTGAGATGCATAGAAGATTAGTATGTGTGAGAAACAGTCTGTGTGTGTGTGTGAGTGTGTGTGTGTGGGGGGGGGGGTCCAATATAAAAGGTGGTGATGTGATTGGATGTGTGTTTGTATGGACTGGCTGCATTGCCATGACTTGCCACTGGAGGGAGGAGCTGAGCTTGAGATAATGATGTCGGAGCACGTTCCCTCGGAGTGCAGACAACTCTGTCTGAATACTGAATAAGAACAGACCGCTGATGAAAGACCCCAATGAAAGAAGCTTGGCCGGGAGAGGAATCCATTCAACAGACGTAAAGTGTACAGATTCATTTGATTTACGTGTTAAATGTGTTACTGAATGTTTGGTACGTTAATAAATGTTCAGTGTGTTACTGTGTGTTCATTGGCTAATAAATGTTTTATGTGTTACTGTGTGTTCAGAGGGTTAATGAATAGTCAATGTGTTACTGTGTGTTCAGTGTGTTAATGTGCATTCAGTGTGTTAATGTGCATTCAGTGTGTTGATAAATCTTTAGCATGTTAACAAATGTTCAGTATGTTATTGTGTGTTCAGTGAGTAAATAAATGTTCAGTGTGTTAAGGAATTCATTCAACAGACGTAAAGTGTACAGATTCATTTATTTGATTTATAACTGCAGACTTGACATGGACAACAGAACATAGTCATCTTCTAAAGGACTCGTGAACCAAAATACAAAACAAAACAAAATCTTCACTACAAAAACAATCTACCGTTAGCAGGTGTAAAAATACTCTGTTCAACATTGAAGGCACAGACTTCACTTACAGACGAAACCATGGCAAAGGAAACCTGCAGCATCAAGTTGCTTATATACCTTTTGATTCTTTTTTTTTCCACATTCCAAAGAACACTGAAGGTCACACAGTTGTGTCTGAGCACACGAAAAAAGAGAACAACAACAAAAAAAGGATGGTGGATATTAACAGGTCCATCAGCAGCAGCACATGTATCACTGCACACACACACACACACACACGCACGGACACACGCACGCACGCACACACAGGACTCATACTAGAGCAAGCCAGCAAGCGCTTGGTGATGAGCAGAGCCTGTGGCTGCTCGTAACCGTGAGCTACAGAGCGGAGAGCCGATATGATATGATATGTGCACAAGAGAAGAACAGAACAGGACAAAGAAACTAGATCATTAAATGGGCACCTTGGCGCTCATACTAGTGAGAGGTGCTGAGGTAGACATCTTCAGAAAGTCAATCAGAAGAAAAAAAAAAAGGAAACCAAAAATCTAGAAAAAAAAATAAAAACACACAAACAAAAAGTTCATTCAGTTTAAACACAGGGCAAAGACTAAATACAGAAGTCAAAAGTTTTGGGAGAACGTTTAGTTTCTCTTGGTCCAATGGAGTTCCTCAGTCAGCTGAGTCCATCTAAAGCCAAGACTGGCTTAGACTGCCCCAAACCAGCCTCACATCACAAACCAGGGAAGCCAGGACTTTTTTTCACCCCTTCCCCCCCTCCCAAAATAAAACCCTACAGAATTATTGCTGATGACACCCATTGTGTAGCTGTAAGTGAAGGGTACACACACACACACACACACACACATACACACACCCACACACACAAACCCACAAGTGTAGTTCTAAAGGCAGTGTCTGCTCTACACACCAGGACAATCACACACATGCGCATACACACACACACACACACACACACACACAACACAACACAACACACACACCAGCTTGGTTTATAGGGTCCTTTCACAGATGTTTGTGAAAGGAAATAAACACCTACCCGTTAGTTTAGATTTTTCGGAAGAGAAGAAGAAAAGCTATTCATGAAAACAAGTCTTGACTTCCCCGGCAAGAAGAAAAATACTTGTCAATGTCAATTTTATATGACAATAAAGGCAAGACAGAGAGACTCAAATGTTTTTGCTTTCTTCCTCATTATTTATTTGTTTGTTTGTTTGTTTGTTTGTTTGTTTGTTTATTATTTGTGTTTTGAAGCTATTCTCGGTATATGCCTGGGGATCACAAATAAGATTTCTCTGGCAGATGCCGCCATGGCTGTGCTGTTGAGTCATTGAGGCCAGAATATAATCTGCCAATCCTGTTTGCCAGAATATAATCTGCCAATTCTGCTTGCTATGTCAATTTAAGAGGTTATGTTTTCACATTGTCCACTGGCGTGTGAATGACGGGGCGTCTACAATGCCTTCAAAGACTACACTCTTCTGGTTTAATATAGTGCATTTTCCACAATTAAGGATGACCGCACACCATAAAGAGCCTGGTTCACATTTCACACACACACA
>JAGFZM010000482.1:0-11226 GCA_017657215.1 Limnothrissa miodon | reverse complement strand
TAATAGTCTTATTATTGCATATCCTCTGATTATATAGTTATATAATAATAATATATTTTTCCAACTTTATTCTTTCGTTGTTGGTGTTTCATTCACAAACTTAGGCTCCATATACGGATCTACTTCTGGTTGCCTTATTACATCTGTTGGTCGTAGTCAGTGCCTTAGCCCATAGTGCGTTACACGGTGCACTGTGAATGGTCCCTGCCATTTTGCAAGGAGACTGCTCTCTGTCGTGGGCAACAACAGCAGGACTTGGTGTCCTGGCTTAAAGGAACGGTCCCTCGCCGATCTGTCGTACCAGCTCTTCTGTGCTGCCTGTGCCACCTTCATATTCTCCTGCACCTGCTCTGTAAGAGATTCCATTTTGTCTCGCATTTTCATGACATAGGCTAGGATGTTCAAACCTTCCTGTGGTTGCTGGCCCTCCAATGCCTCCTGCATAATGTCCAAGGGGCCCCTCACCTGCCTGCCGTACAAGAGCTCGAAGGGTGAGAACCCCGTAGAGGCCTGTGGGATCTGCGCCGGAATCTGAAACAAACTTGTGCAAACTGTTTTTCAATGTCTGAATAAATCTTTCCACTAATCCATCAGTTTGAAGATGGTATGGTGTTGTTCGGATCCCCTTGATGCCCAGATACTGATAGACCTGCTTCAACAGCCTAGATGTGAAATTGGTACCCTGGTCTGTCAGCACCTCCTGGGGAATATCCACCCTCGTCACCAGTTGGAGAAGTGCATTGGCCACTTGCCTGGCCTTAACCTGCCTCAAAGGAAACGCCTCTGGGTACCTGGTTGCATAGTCCACTATCACCAGGATGTAGCGGTTGCCTTGTCTGCTTCGCTCCAGGGGACCCACAATATCCATCCTTATCCAACTGAATGGCACATTAATAATAGGCATAGGTATGAGTGGTGCTTTCAGTCCCCTACGGCCTGATGGTGCAAGCTGACACTCTGGGCAGGATTTACAGAAGTTCACCAGGTCGAGATTTTGTTGTCCAATATACATATACTAATGTAATTCTGGTTAAATACTGACCTCATTTAAGTTCTATGTAAACTGCTTAGATGTAAATAATTATTCATGCTTCAGTGACCGTTCTAAATCAACACTAGATAGTTCTAAATTAACTAATTGATCTCCCCCCTTGTGGAAGCTGGCAGTGTGCTTTGTGCTGTGTTTTTGTAGTTTTCAAATCACACATGAGGATAGCTAATATTCCATTTCTCCCCATTCAAGGATTCAAGGAGTTTATTTGTCACATACATGAGTCACTAACGCAAAACATGCAGTGAAATTGCATTGAAGAGAAGATTAAATAAAGGGAAAGAAGAAAACAAAATAAATAGCCATTGCCATTTAGCCACTGTACATAAACAGTCCATACAAACAAACAGGACTCAGGATCCATGCAGAAGGCGAGCTGAGATGACTTTGAGGTCGTGGATTCACAGCCGAAGCCGGGACACAGGAGCGACACCAAGTGGGGGACGACATCGCGTCGGAGACCACTGGACAGCAGCCGATCTGCAGGCAGCGCTGCCCTCCTCCAAACACTGGCCTCCCGTGAGTTCCCGTCCTCCACTCCACAGGCAACCTCCGCAGCTCTCCACATCCAACACTCACGACGGGTCTCTGCCTGACCTCCTCCAAGCTCCGCAGACAAAGATGGCAGGGCAGACAGAGAGAACGACGGCCGGTCGGAACGCATCATTCAAAGCAAACACACACAAAAAAAAAAAAAAAAAAAAAAAAGTCCAACACCAACAAGCTCCTCCAACTCCGCCGAACCAAACAAAGCGACAACCACATTCAAGGCCACCTGCAGGGCACAGCACAGAGCCAGAAACGAAAAAGAAAAACATAAAAAGCCCAGAGAGGGCGAAAAATGAAGTGGAGGTACGGCTAACGGCAGCCATCGTACAGCGCCATCACCATAGCAACCCACATTAACATTCTATTAGTATCTCAAACTGGGCTGCCCAGGTGAATAAAATCGCTACCTATTCCCATGTCTCCCCGAAAACCACAGCACGCAGAGACGTGGTGGCTACACGTGTACATTCCTATTCAGCGCAGCGTTTAAACAAGTCTAGTTCAAGTCTAATACAAGTCTAGTACATCATCTTCACCACTCTCCATACACTTGAGCATGTGCAGAAGTTTTATGATGGAGAAAAATGTAGCTTTAGTAGGCCTACACAGAAGTATTTTATTTTTTACAAAACTAATTATACACGGCACAAACGTGCCAATTAAGATTCTACATTCTCTTATTTCACAAAATAAATGCCTATTTCAGAGTTTTCAATAGTTTTTTTCTCTTACTTTTTTTCCTCTTTAGAGCCAATAGGCATGCCTTGGCGCCTACACACTAGCTTAGCAACATTTACACATGCTAGGCTTGAAGCTAGCCTAATGAAGAATCAAATACGTTCAAATACGTTAGCTACAATATCATTTGTATAGGACAACTTCATAACACACTGACTAAGTAAGATTTTCGGCTAAGCTACCAAACTGTACACATGATTAAGAATCAATTACTTTTACCTTGTACTTTTATGAAAATCCCGCACTCAAAATGTCTTGCGTTGCACATGAGAGAAGAGTGAGAAAATGGCGGTTCTTCATGCTGCTCTGCTATGGCATCTGCTAGTAGGTGGAGCTACCAGACCTCTTCCAACATAACAAAAACGTGTGGATTTCATATGCTCTAAGAATCACTTAGGCCCACATGATTCTGCAAATTCCACAACCCCATTTTGCCTTTTTTTTCAGTATGACGTTTCAGTATGTGTGAATGACGTACCTAGTCTAGTTACCTGAGATGTGACAGGTGTGCATCAACTCGTCTAAGTTAAGGGAAGAACATATTTCAATCTTGAACAACGGTGGGGTGTTGCTTTAAATTTAAATATTAGATAGGCTAGGTTTAGGTTTATTTTTTCTCTGAGATAAATTAACTAAAACGTAGAGACACATTGAAAGAACTGGGTTAAGCTGAATGCTAACTCTCTGACTCCTTCGTGTGTGTGTCTCTCTCTGTGTGTGTGTGTGTGTGTCTTTTTTATTTCTGTGTGTGTTTGTGTTTGCTGTATGTGTTATTTCTCTCTGACTCCTTTGTGTGTGTGTGTGCCTTTTTTAATTTCTGTGTGTGTTTGTGTTTGTTGTTTACTGTATGTGTTATTTCTCTCTGACTCCTTTGTGTGTTTGTGTGTGTGTGTGTGTGTGCCTTTTTTTATTTCTCTGTGTGTGTGTGTGTGCCTTTTTTATTTCTGTGTGTGTGTGTGTGTGCCTTTTTTATTTATGTGAGTGTGCCATGTCTCTCTAAAAATCTTTGAGTGTCTGCATGTCTGTGTGTGTGTGTGCTATGTCTCTTTGTGTGTGTATGCACGCTATGTCTCTCTGTGTGTTTGTGTGTGTGCTATGTCTTTGTGTGTATGTGTCCTATGTCTCTTTATGTGTGTGTGTGTGTGTGTGTTTGTTATGTCTCTTTGTGTGTGTGTCACTCTAGAGTTTTGTGAGTGTGTGTGTGGGCCACGTCTCTCAGTGTGATTGTAAGACTATTTTTACTGCAGCTTTTATGAGACTCTGACTTTAGAATTTGATAGTTTTGTTATGATGGAGTTTTACAACCAGCGCATAAACTCTCATAAACATAAACTCTCTCTCTCTCTCTCTCACACACACACACACATACACACACACACACACTCAACTCTACTCTGTACAACACACTTTAATTACAACTCCATTGCTTGGATAAACCTTAAAGGTTGGTCAGTGTGTGTGTGAGAAAGTGTGTGAGAGACAGTGTGTGTGTGTGTGTGTGTTTGTATATATATATATATATATATATATATATATATGTGTGTGGGTGTGTGTGTGATTGTTTTTGTCATAAACATGCTTATCCTTACACATTCTAGCCACATAAAATGTTTGTGTGTGTGTGTGTGTGTGTGTGTTAGAGTATATGTGTCATGTCTATCTAGAGTCCTTTGTGTGTGTGCCAGTGAGGAGTTAAGATCTTCCCTCACTCTGAGGTGTATGTGTGTGTGTGTTTTAGTTTAATGTATGAGGGGCCACATACAGTAGGCCATATTTCATTCTGACACTCTCACATACATATATTCTCCTTTCACATTGATATATACTCACTCTCATATACATATTTTCTCCTTTCACATTGAAATATACTCTCTCAAATTCATATATTCTCACTCTCACATTCCTATATTCTCACTCTCACATAGCCTACATATATTCTCTCTCTCTCTCTCACACACACACACACACACACATATATATATATATATATATATAATTTCTCTTTCACATTTTTTATGTTCGTATGTGAGAGGAGAATGTATTAATGTGAGAGGAAAATATAGGTATGTGAGAGGAGAATATATATAGCCTATGTGAGAGTGAGTGTGAGAGCGAGAATATATGTATGTGGGAGGGAGAATATATGTATGTGAGAGTTAGTATAGTGGAAACGGAAGGCGTTTAGTGGAAACGGAAGGTATTTTTTTTAATTGTGATTGGCTGAGGCTAGCAAGTCTGGCAAAGGCTTTTATTTTCACATTCCCGCCCATAGTTCCGAGCATCATGGAGGGAGAAGAGCGGAGACACATATTACAGCAAGCAATTGGAGTGATAAACAATATATTATCGTCGCCAGTCAGTGCTTTATCCACATCTCTTGAAAGGCCAGCGACCTCAGCGCAGCATTCTGCATCTTCTCACAGCACCATTGATTGCGAAATGAGAGCGCTATTTAGACCCAGTTCAACATCGTCAGACAACAGGTCTCAAGCATCATCAACAGGTCCGGTTGGACCTACTCGGAGACAGGCTTCACGATATAATACTCACAACGATTCGGTGCCTGGGGAACTTGGTCAAGAAAAAGGTCAGTAGCAATTTGAATTTTAATGCTGGCTTGCTAAGTTATAAGTTCCTTATAGCCACTCAGACAAGCTAACGTTAGTATTAGCATTCACATTAACTAACAGGAGGAGGACTTAGTCAACAGTGGAGAGACTATGTTCGCAAAACTGGCGTACGGCATTATTTAGTTCATTAATAACTGTTCAACAATTAAAGGCGCTCTAAGCGATGCTGTTTCACGTCACTTCTTGTTGACGTTCGAAGTATTGTCAAACAAAACGGATGATAGCTCCAGAGAGGGTTCAAGCGTTATAAGTTAGCTTACTCCTCCCCCTCCCTCCCATGCCTCCCGAAAGACTCATGAACCTTGTCGTTTATTGGCTGGAACACTATTATGTTTCGTTTTCGTTTGTTATGCTAGGTTTGCCCACTGTGTTATGTTGCCGTTTGTGGAGCCTGGGCTGTCTACAGAGACCGCGTTTTTTTACAGTGTGTTCAGGGGACAGGCAGCTAGCAGATTGTGAGATGTTTGCTGTATGTAACAACACATGTTTTAGTCCTAAAAACGTGTCACATCGCTTAGAGCACCTTTAATGTTCAGAATTGTGTATAGGGCCTACTGCTGCCACCAGGCATGTTTTATGCCAATGTCAGAAGGCCTCTTTGGCAGTGACTCAAGTAGCCTATGGTAGCCTATATGCGATAGACATTCAGACACTCAGTAACGTTTCTTTGCAGGTTCGTATAACTTGATAAAACGATTATGTTCTCATATTAAGTCTTGGGACATAGCCTATATTCTTGTAGAGCAACGCGCGGTAACGTTGTTTTTTTGTTTTTTTTTTAAACACAACTTGTTTGAAATGCTTCCCCGCCGTCAGGGTGCAAAAGTGTAGATTAGGTTCACGCATTTGCAATAAACCTATGATACTTGTGATGTTGTGAATGTGATGAAGCTGAAAAAGTACAAATTTGTGTGTTATGCTTTGCAGGACCAACACTCAATACCATGAGACATTCAACAAGGATGTCATTCTTCTTCCAAGGCCATCATGCATGGTAGTGATCAAGCATAAAATGAAACAGCAGTTATATGAACAAGGACACATATTAAATGGCTTTGAGTTCCGGAAATCCTGGGACCACAGGGTGGTTATCGAACAAATAAGAGATGGCTTTGGAGAAAAACTTCCTAATGATGTCAGGTAAGCATTTTTTTTATCTTACTGCATTCTTTCCAACGTGTTATACAGTGATTATGGTTATAATCTCATACTAATCTAGCTATTACCCCTATGCCCCCCCCCCCCCCCCTTTTCTTCAGCATTGAGTTTTTGATGGGTTGTGGCAACAAACTGATAACACCCAAACTCCGTGCGGGCCAGGAGCTGGATGCAGCACTTATACATAAAGTGTATAAATCAAAAGCCCTATACATTAGACCATCGAGGCCCATTATGGTAAGTTATACTTAAGCTTCTTCTGTTGGATAATAGTGACTTGGCTCTTAATCACGTTTTGCTGCAAATGGGCTTTGGTCTTCCTCAATTTAGATATATGAATCACAGTAATTTTAGAAAAAAACTTCTGCACTTCTGTGTTTTTATTTTTCAAGGATGATTTTACAGGTTCCCACAGTGAAGACAGCATTGATGAGAGCACTAGCTCAAATGCTGCGCTCTTCAACACACACATCTGTCAGTTCACCAGTGACGTCCTCAGATAGCAATTCAACCAGTTGGCTACCAGTCTCTCCACAGAAAGACAACGCTTCTATCTGTGATCCTCCCATTTCATCAGCAGAAAGCAGCACTTTGGTTAATCTAACTCCTACCTCAACCAACCAAAACAGCTCTGCTTCATCAATCTATGGCAGCACTTCAGCAAGTAATTGCTCTCTACTTTCTACATCAGCAAGTCAACAATCCGAAGACTACACAACCTACATTTCAATAATGTCTACATTGTCAGAGATGTCATCTGATGATGAGGAATTGAACAAGGCAATATTGGCTAGTATTCAGAGTGAAAGGTGAGTGAGAGTCATGAACCTGTCACTGCAAACCCCTTCAAAGGTTCCAAGGAATGCCACAAATTTTCATGTACAGCATTTCATGTCAACTCCCCTCACCTCACCTCGATCTTATTTAATGTATGTCACTGAAACAGACGTTCTTATGCTTAAAGTGTTAATTGATGTAAATGTAAATGTGCATGGAACCCCTCTATGATCTGTTCCTTTCTTTTGATGAAGTGTACTCAAGTATTTAACATGGTGTGCCCCATGTTGTAGTACCATGCATGATGTTAGATTTTCTGTAAAAGTTATTTGATATGTGGTAATGATGTTGCATACATACAGCCTGTTAGAATAAGTACTTTGTTAACGCATAGGCCCATATGTAATGATCTTTTTTTTTTCATGAAGGACCACACACTGTTCGGTGGCAGTACGTGATATCTTGTTGGAGCTCACAACTAAAATAAACCACCTGAAGACCTCCAAGTTCAACATTAACCGGTCATCAGTCCTGGATGGAGCCATCAGAGGTTTTAAAAGAGTGTCATATGATCCAAGTTACAGCATGTCCGTCAAATTTTCTGATGACACAGGATTGCATGAAGAGGCTGTTGACTTGGGTGGACCAAGGAGAGAGTTTTTAAGACTGCTAATAGAAGCCTTGTCTCTCTCCAAGATGTTTGAAGGACAAGAAGGCAAGATGAACTTGGCCCTTGACAGCACGGGTATGTGTAATGGTTTGCAAACCTGGCAATGACATACCAGTAAGGCACTGAGCTTGTAAAAATTCATGAAATTTACTAGTTGCTGGTGCAGTTGTTTGTAAACTCTTTGTTCTTTGCTAAAATGCATTTCCTGTGTTTAGTAATTACACAATGGCCTTTTTCTCTAGCCCTGAGAGAGGACTGGTACTTCATTGCAGGCAGGTCCATTGCTGTGAGCCTTGTACATGGTGGTCCTTCCCCAGGCTTTCTCTCTTCAAGTCTCTTCTTTTGTCTTGTTGATGGCCCAGAATTCGCTAAACCAGTTCTTGAAGATGTTGCAGATCATGACTTGTATGATAAACTGCAAAAGGTGATTTATGTTTCTATTTTGGTGCCAGGCATCAGTTGTTGGTGTAAATGCCATGAGATGATTAGGATTTTGAAATTAAATTATTTTAGTTTTTTTCTTGCATGTAATGTAAGATCTCGCAGTGTGAATCATTGGAAGACCTACAGGCAGCAACAGAGCCACTCATGGAGTATTTGCCCAATGCTGGCTGTCTCAGACCTTTGAGGAAACTTGAGGACAAGAATCTGCTCATAGAAGACATCTTGATGTTTCAGGTGGTTCACCGACTTCGTGGTCCTTTTGAGAGGTACATTTCCATTTTTTTCCACACTATGGTTGATGTTATGCTATTTCCATTTGCTTTGCCATTGGTTAATATATTACATGCCTTACATTTCTATAGTTGCTATGAGACGGACTGTTGATTGCCCCTGTTGTATGTTTGTGTCTTTAAGATTTCGAGAAGGACTCAAGATACTTGGTGTGCTGGAAAAAATCCGGGCTCACCCTGAGAGCTTTCGTCCTCTTCTTTGCTTCTTTCCAACACCGCTCACAGCTGACATTGTTGACTGCCTTTTCAGCATTCGTCTGTCTCCGGTCGGTAGCAACCGAAGACATGCTGAAGAGATTGTCGTTCCTTTCTGGAGGGACTATTTAGCAGATGCAGAAGGTAGTCAAAAACTGTCCTTATATTTTCTTTGATGCAAATAAACTATTTATCTGATGGAATTATTAATCCACTCTGTATATTCAAGGTACAAACAATATCTAAGGAGGAGTTATATGTGTAGTGCTGTGCGTCTTTTTCATCTAAAACATGTATTAGACATGCATCACTGTTTCTTCAGATGCAGAAGGAACGTTCAAGCTGAAGAAAATTCTTGCCTTTGCCACTGGAGCCAATGCTGTCCCACCTCTTGGCTTCTCTCCACAACCTTCCATTGAATTTCTTCATCAAGATTTCAGTGAGGAAGCTCATTCTAAACTGCCCATCGCAAACACCTGCATCAATTGTCGGAAGTTACCACTGCACACCTCCTTCAAGGATTTTGAGGAAAATATGGACTTTGCATTAGGCAACACCTATGGTTTTGGCATAGAGTAACTTGATTCACTCACTTAGTGAGCTGATTAAACCCACTCCACTTAAGTTTAACCATGTTAGGTAAAATGTATTTCACAGCTCCGAAGATCCAAAGACTGATCCGAAGACCGTGCCAAAGTAGTTCTCTAGAACATGTTTACTAGCATAATCAAATATTCAATAATCAAAGTTCTGAGGTTGCTCTCAACAATTGAAATAAAAGTGCTCCAAACCTCATGTCCATGTTGCATTTTTAATTCAACATAATTATGCAGGATTCAAAATTTCTAAGATTTGCTATCCTGTAAATAATCTATTATTCATTACACAATCCATAACAGAAAACTGAAAAAAGAAATGGTGCAAGTACCAATAAATTGTGAACTTCTGATGTTACAGGTTCTAAATTTGAATCAACTGTGACATATATTTGGGCATTAATCCTCACAAAATGACCTTTCTGTTGACATGTTCAAAAAGAAATACTCTGTACATGGCCATACAGTTATGACTTCAGGATAGTCTCTCTTCAAGAAAATGTACCAGGGTACAAAATAAATCTATGCCATGATTTACATCCTCTTCAAACGGATCAAAGGTCCCTCTGAGGCCATCCATAGCTGTGTCATTGAAAATCATGTTGATGGATGGAACAACAACATTATTATTTGTCTCCAACAAAGGCAATGGTCCATCCTCATCAATACCAAAATCATTGTCAACTTCAAAAACACTATCAATGGCTGGGTTATGCATTCCTATATTGTTGACAACTCCCCTTTGCCAAAGTTGTAGAGGAGTGTGTCCCCTTTGTGTAGAAAGCCCATGGTTGTTCCATTGGTTCCTGAACTCATTTGCTGCCCTTTGAATTCTTGGCAAGTAGATGAAATGAAGGCAAAATAAATGGAGCTCAGAGAGTGAGTCTAATACACCCTGCTCTTCCATAAAGGTGAAAAGATTCACAAAGTGGTATGACACTACCCGATTCAGTTCAGCCCATAACCGCTCAATCCTTTGATTATGTACTGACCTGCCAGTAATAACACTGCGCCTGTTTAATCCTCCTAGCAAGCATGAAACGGGCAACACCAGTGTTTTCCATACCATGATCACATCTAACCCTTGAGGGTAATCCAAAGTCATCAACACCCTTAATTAACAGCTGCAGAACACTAGAGGCTCTATTGTTGTCCAGACAAGCAAGGTATATGATGGTCCTGCTGAAGCCATCAACACAGCCATGCATCACCATTCTCCACCTCACAAGCTTGTGGTTTCCGTCTATGTGCCTGAGAGGAGTTCAAATGTAAGTTGCATGTTAGATCAAGATGTGCAGAAATATTTCAGACATGCTCACGCATTAAAAAACAGCAAAACACCAGTTGTCCATGGCATCTTTCTGTCCTGAAGTTTCTTTGGAAAGATTGCCATTTAAATTATGCAACAGAGTTCTATTGACTCATCTGGAATTAAAAGGTATCTTCTTAAAACTGATGATTAATCAGTTAATTCTTTTAGCCTAAATCCCAATTGGCCAGCTACACCATAATATATGAGCAACTGAATTCATGTTAATAAATTTACTCACCATAATTGATTGGGGATATGAACACTGTAAACCCGTCGACGTATTGCATGGCGTCGCCTGAAAGACCGCCCAATAGGGTCAACTTCTTGTATGCTCTGTCTTACACGCCACCGTTGAATGCGTATGCCGCGGGACCTCAAGCTCCCATGCACATAACTTTCACCTGCATTTGGGGTGAACTGCAGAATTTCATTAACAACTTGGTTGAGGTCCTCATTCGATAGTGTAGCATAAGTCAGTGGCTGAACTCCAAGCTGCTGTCTGTGCCTGTAAAGAGTCCGACGGCTTATCCCTAAGCATTCCGCAATGCCTTGCCAGTTCATTCCAAGGGACACTAAATGAGTGATCTGCTGCTCTGAAATGCTGTATCGCGGTCTGCCTCGAAGGCCACTCAAGACAGTTGGAGGCACTAAGATGCCACTATTCTCAGCCTTAGATCTCTGCCTGGTATCATAAGTTGTCAGCAAGAAATGAAGCCTTGTATACAATGTCTCAAGTGCACTGACAATTTCCCCATTCCTTGGATCTTCAACAAATCTTGAGATGGACAGAAATGCAGATACAGTTTGGGTATAATT
>JAGFZM010000481.1:89903-131809 GCA_017657215.1 Limnothrissa miodon | reverse complement strand
TCAACATGGAGAATTCAGTTTTGGTATTAAATATAACAAAATGTTTTTTTTTCCAGAGGTGCATACTAATGCATTAGAACTGATTACAATCAAATGCCTAAAGCCAAACTAATGTGAACTTTCAGTTTAATAGGATTAAATTGAGCTGAAATTGTCTGTGGAGTGTCTGTTTTCCTTAGCTCAGATGAAGGCAGCCTTCGGGATGTGCCTGGTGTCTCTAGCCAATCATCTCCATCATCTTGAGCTCCGTCCAAGTCCATTTGCCAAGCACTGGAGACAGACACATTTCCTTTTCCAGACACAAGACCCACATTCAGAACATTTGTGTGATTTCTATTAAATAAAGCCTTCTTTCTATTTCCCTGCTAGCTGTCCCATGAGAGCACAGGAGAGCAGCGAAAATCAGATCCCAACCTCGTTGAGACTGCTGGGTCTCTTCTCTAATCTTATTTCAATCACATCCTTCTAGACATGGAGCCTCGCTAGCATTGCTTTGCTTGCACTGATGCCGTAATCTCAGCCTTGCTTGTTGATTATGCACACACTCTCTTTCTTGCTCCCCCCGTGTGTCTCCTTGAGAGATTATTAGTGAGAGATGTGTGCGTTGTGTTGTGTCTGTGTATTAGTTATTTCAATGATATCCATTTTTAAGAGGTATGTATGTATGTATTGGTATCTCTCTTTTACTTGGGTTGCACACAGCATACTCACACACACACATACAAACACACACACACACACACACACACAGCCTTTCACAATTACAATCCGATTGACATGCACAACAGCATTTTGCTGTCTTTCCACTGAGAGAAACTGAGGCCAGACTGAATCTAGGCAGACTGAGAGGCAACCTGATCAGCAGTGCAGTCATTGCCCTCCTTGAAGGATCTTGTCCACAAGCTTCCTTTAAGCCATTGTTATTATAACATTCCCAATTTTTTGTTTGTCTCCTCTTAAAGACCCACTCCGGCAAAAATCATGTTTTTTCGCATTTTCACATATTTGTGTTGTGTGTTTTATGTTTAATAAGTGATATTATGGGCTTAACATTTTTTTTAACGTCATCCCTAAGAATATTTTGATTTATCTGACAGCTCACCAGTTTATGTATCAAATAACGGAATTAAATTCCTTGATTTTATGTCGTCATTTGTACGCCTGGTGTTCCATTCTATTGAGTGACCGAACAAAAGTCCCCGATCGTGTCATGTTTGATATTTCAGGCTGGTCGTAGAACGCCGATTGTGAGAGAAGTTATATTCGCGTTTCATTGCTCAGACTCTCAGACATGTTTCTCCTCCTTTTCTTAAGTAGCCCTACATTTAATACCGCAGGTTAGTTTGACCCTGGATAAAAAAAATAATAATTGCAATTACTTCATTTGTTTGGTTTTATTCTCACATTCAGACTGTCATAAAAATAAATGCCATACTAGGAAATATGTTGGTCCAATCACTTTACTTCTCACGATTGATTGTGCTCAAAAATGTTCTTAGCGCTGTTTGAGGATATCTGAGCAAACATTCTCGTTGTCAAAATACAAGTCACCTACTAAACTAAACAGCTTATCAACTAACCCACTGTTGTGGTCAGAAAATAAATGAAAAAGAAAAAACTGGAAGCATGCGACTTCTAATTTCTGAGGATTAGACGTGTAATGGATTTTTTAAATAGCCTATCCATGGCCTTGTCCACATTCAGTAGCCTACTGCAACTTAGCCAAGGATACCGACGTCAGTGAATTTGCTAAGATTTGGAGTTAACAGTATAGGTAAGCGCAGGTTTTACTGTTACAACGGATTAAAATATCAGGTTTTGTTTAAATAGCCGCTGTGTGAGTGCACATGTTTAGGCTATGGTATGGTAACATTAAATTATGATGGGCCAACGTCAGTCATGTTATGGGAAACACTTATGTCACGGTAAACTAGTTAACGTTAATTAGAGCAGATCCAGCATTATGGCTAGTCGTTCACAGCCACTGACAGCCTTTCTAATCTTGGTGTTTTGTTCCTTGATTGGCGCAACTTTTAGGCCACCTCAAACTCCTCTGCTGTCATTCTTAAAATGTTCCTTATATCCTCTACCTGTTAACATTGCCTAAATCGTTTTCTTTCCCTCAACGCAAATACTTCTATGCAGCAGCAGCTTTTCTCTTCTGCTTCTTTTGCTAAATGTTGTGAATGAAGATGCTCAGATCTCAGCTCAGGCTAAACGTTCCGTTATATCTCTTCTCTATCATTCAGGGTTAGCTATCATTTAGGCCATTTAGGTTAGCTATCATTTAGGCCAGCTAAAATGAATGAACTTGACTATGGGGGTCTTTTTGCCAGCTCTTCTGCACAGAGTAGGCTAGGCTACGCCACAATAGGCTATTTACAAACGTTTTAGCCTATATGGTGTATTACAAACACAGAAAGCGAGTATTTTCTCAAGCACTGGCGTTGACATCTTCTCTGATCACTCACTAGTCAGAACAAACCAGCAGAGTATTGGGCAGTAGCCTAAATAGTTTTGCTTCCGTCAATACAAACCTAATCAGCCATAATAAAAATTGAGCGCAAATGGTAAGTCTGGCCGAAAGTTCTTGTAGTGTGCGGTGTTCCCTTGAACGTTCAAATCTTATACGATCAGGGAAAGGAAAACATCAGCTAAGATTCTCTTTTAATGTGTGGTGTACTCCCGATTTTAAAAATCTTATAAGATTATAAAGTCGTGTAGTGTGGGCCAGCTTTTAGGCTGTGAAGTTATCAAACGGGAGAGCTTATGCGTCATAGACTCATAGATAAACGATCTTGGACGGGATTCTAGAATACTTGTCTGGAACCACAGTTTTAGTTCCGAGGAAATCTCAATTTCAGGGATCGGTGTGGAGGTATGGATCTGTATGGTTATTATTTAGACCATATGAAGAGATTTTTTCATGAAAAAAAAAAACTGATTAGTGCAACTTTATAACAAACTATACAGTGTCAAAAAAATGACTGGAGTGGGTCTTTAATAACACAATAAATGACAATGCATTAAGCAATATGCAGAATACATATGTTTTACTATTTTAAATAGAACCATTACAATTTTCTGGGGCCATAACTTAACATGAAGATTTATCAGTTCACATAATCCAATTTGGTAAAAGCAACTGCACCAGGAAATAATTTGTATCAGCATGAAATAGCTGTCTATATCTCATGCTGTATTGGAATTTCGTGACAGGCAATATTTCCAAAGCTGACATTCCCTTGTACACCAAAGTCTGCGTCTGGTAGCACATCATCTCCGAGTTTCCATCCTTGAACTTTTGAGTAGTCTGCCTTGCAAACCCATTTTGATATATTGCCAGCTGCTATTTGCCAACTTCTCTGAGGCAGAAAGGTTTCAGTCTGGTGGATCTATTTAGAACGGAAATAAGAAATGTTACCGAAACATTCTGCATCACTGTATCACACTGAGCATGTCTCAAATGGAATGGATTACCCATACAACCATGAGGATGCAGTACCAAAGCCACTGCATAAACAGCAGCAGTCTATCAGCTTCTGCTTCTGTCTGTACAAAAAAACAGTTATTAAACTGTAGTCATTTAAAAATCATTTAAATACCATAAGTCAAAACCTCAAAATGCATGACAATGTAAGGTATAATTAACTTGACAGATGTAATCGCTGTGGTGCTGATTTATTTTGACTCTTTTGGAGACATCTTCTTTATGAATTAATACTCTCTTTTGCATATACAGCATAGTGTCAACACTTCTTAGAGCATAATGGGCATTCAAATTGATTGAATCTCATTCTCTCTCTCTCTCTCTCTCTCACACACACACACACACACATACACTCTCTCTCCCTGACTTTTACATTCTCACTCACTGTGCAAGATGAGCTAAGGATTTTTCTGTCAGTGCGGGCAAGAGCTGATGCAGCCATCTCTAGGCTCTCATCCCTCTAGCTGGCTGGCTGGCTGGTTGGCTGAATGGCCCGCACCCGTCGTCATTGGCCAAGGCTCTGATTAATGGTGCCTGCCGATGTCTCTCTGGACCGGATGGTCGGGCCGGCGGAAACCCCCAGAGATGAGGGCTGGCCGCCAATTATCTTCCCCGATATCTTCCACTCGATGACCTAGACCCACCTGTCAGTCCCAGGGCTGGGCGACCATTACAGGCAGCGGGGGGAGTGTCCCACTTTCCCCTGGCAGCCAAAAATCATGCATCTGCAAAGAATTCCAGCCGAGGTGCAGCATTTTCCAGGCAAGGGTGAAAAAAAGACTAGCAAACTTTTTGATTATGTTTATCAGACAGGACAGAGCTAACAGATCAAATGGCCTCCCAGAAAGGATGTGCAGGGCTGGGCGGGGAGAAATATCTGTGTTATTTTTTTTTTCCCCAACCCTGTGTCGGCCTCTCTCTCTCTTTCTCCTTCCCAGTCTGTCTATCAGTCTCCCCCCTCCATCCTTCCCTCACTCTCTCCTTCTATCTCACTCTCTTTTAATGCTGGGACACATTTGGAAAGCTTCCATTTAATAGATAGCAGATAAGTGAATCTGAGAGGGGAGCTTAGGAGACAGCAGGAGCAGCAGGCTGCATCCCCGCTGATTCGAAACATCCATTTTAATGTGACTCCACTCTTCCTGCTGCTGGTGGAGTCGGATGGAGACAGCCCCCACTGCCCCAACCCCCCCCTCCAAAAATAAAAAATAAAAAAACTGGCCACCACCACCATTAAAAATGCATTACTGACGCTGTGCTGTCTGGTCAGCAGTCTTTCATGCCCAAGCTGGCACCTCCCATCTCCCAGAATGCTACACTGACAGGTCGACAAGGACCCTGAAATTTCCAGATAGAGTATCGGATTTGATCAGAAGCTCAGGGATAGAAATACAATGTCCCACTGTTTTAAAAGGATGTAGCTAAGCTGTTTAAGTTTTTTGTTGTTGTTTTTGTTGATTCTGCCTTTTTTACTGTGAAATACTGTGGTAGTAGTTGTAATAGTATAACCATTTTTAAACAGAGTTTGTCAGTACAGTGCACTGTTTTTTCTCCAAGGCAAGGCTAAAGCTGCTGATACCAAAACAATGTGTGCAGAGAAGAGTAAACAGCATTAAAATTCCAATTAAAAAGATTTTCTGTAAACGTGTGTGTGTGTGTCTGTGTGAGAATGTTTAAGCTTGGTGCAACCTTTGTCTTTGTCTGACAAACCTCTGCAGGTGTAAGCTAGGCTCCTAGGCTGCAGTCTGACAGAAATAAGATAAACAATCCCTCCCCAAAATGGTGAAAACTCATTTCATCCAATTATTCAGAAGGAGATCTGTTACCAATTAGAATGAGTGAAGGGCAGCTAGTTTCACATCCATCAAATCATTAATATTGTTTTTGTTTGTTTGTTTTGTTTTTGTTTTCCAGTGTCTCCTATTCTGTCTTGTGCCAAATGCTTAAAAAACAACTTCAGATGCAGACAGTCCCAGGCACATTTCATTATGAGGTCTGTATATTGTCATGTCTCATCTAGCTCCAAACTCTAGCTGCAGCAGAAGGCCTGGGATTACTAGGTCTGTGTCCCAGGCTCCAAACACGATATATGACTCCAAAACAAAACCTGATCAGCAAACAGTAATAACAGAGACATTGTGGAGAGAAAACAAAAAAAGGTGTGTGTGGGGGGAGCGGGGGTATTGTGTGTGAGTGTGGAGACTGACAGGGAAGGAGAGCTCCCTCGTACATAATGCTTACAAGCTCTGCCTTTCTTTAAATGTGTATGGCTCTGCGTCCCCCTGACCCTGCTGCAGCATTTCCGAATGAATAATGCACACGCGCAAGGTTTTCAAAACATTCTCCAGGGTGAGGCGCATTCTTCTCCACACCGCAGATCTATCAGGAGCACACGTTCATCCGAGTGAGAACTCAACGCGGCCGGGGAGGAAGAGGAGGAGAAGGAGTGGTTGGAGATAGCGCAGTTCATTTTAATTAGCATGCAGAAAAAAAGTTTTCGGTCTGAATGCTAATAAGTGTGTACGTGTGTGTGAGTGTGTTATGTGTGTGTATGCTTGCGTGTGTGTGTAAGAATCTGCGACAGGAGCGGCACTTTCCTCTCGCCTCCCTCCTATGGGGCTTAACTGTGCGGCACGAGAAGAATAGATGGCCTAAGTGTTTAATGGTGTTTTGGCAGAGGGGGCTCGGAGGTGAAAAGAAAATTACTACATCTATTATGTGGGTAACAAGAAAAAGTAGCACGCACAGATGGTGTATCGCCGGGCCTGTGCGAGTCGCATACAGTGAAGAAACATTCAAAGATTGGGTGGGAGAAGTAATGGCCTCACAAGTCTCTCCCATTTAGGCATCTGGGTAAGGTAGGGAAGGGACGGAATTGCTAAAGCCAGCTTTATCAGTCAACAGCTTAATCGCACTCGGCTCCTTGCGCCAGGGTTTAATCTTCTTTGTTTTTCCCCCGGTGGACTGATGAAATAAACATGACTCTGGCTTTGTTGGGACACATGAGATGAGATGTATCCTTGTCCAGGCTGTTTAAGTTCACTTAAGTGCAAGACAAACAATTGTCAGACAGCTACCGTGGCGACTATTGATAATGGTTTACTTAAAAGAACGCTTCCGACTGCAGTACTAGGCCAACATTGATTCAGCGCTGAGAGATGACACCTCACGTTGTGTGTCCCATCACCTGAGAAAGACCACTGGTACTATCAACCAAATTGATTTCACTTTGTCCCTGATCCTGTTTTTTCTTTGTTATTTGATTTGGGAGTCGTCTGAGCAAAGCTGGTTCATGCCACTACTCTCAATGAGGCAAGTCTGTCTCTAATCAGTATTCCCTTAGCGCCCCGCTGCACTGTGATCATAAAGAAGAGGGAATAAAACATCAGTGTCTCAGCCCTGCACTCTAGCAGATTGGCTGGTCTGGTCCACCTCAACTCTGTACCCATCACCCTGCTGGCTTATCTTCCTGCACGCCCTGAATTCTTTAAGCCAGCATATGTGTGTGTGTGTGTGTGTTTGTACATGTGTGTGTACTGTATGTTTCACTGTGTGTGTGTGTGTGTGTGTGTGTGTGTGTGTGTGTGTGTGTGTGTGTGTGTGAACAAATCGGGGGCCAGAGAGACCAGAGTTAGGTATCTATCCAGGTGTCCATGGACAATGTCCCGACTCATCAAAAGAGACCAACTCCTCCCCGCCAGCTCCCTTGCTGCCTACCAGCCCGCTTCAACTGTGTTGCTCTGCACTGAGGTCTGTGGATGGTTGAACTATGTGCCAGGGTCCAGTTTCCCTCTGGGATCTGGACGCTACAAAGCATTTAATTTCGAGCCCAAGTCGTCCCCCTCACCTCCCCCAAAACCCCTCCTCATTCCAGTCCCATCCTCCCTCCTCACAGAAAGTCACTGAAAGCTGGCAGGGCATTATTTGTGTGGGCTTATCTTCTCTTTTCTTCTCTCTCTCTCTCTCTCTCTCTCTATTTTTCCTCCATCCTCAGATTATATGTCAACCTGCCTGGAGGCTGGAATTGAGATGTAGCTCCGGCGGTACCCAACCTTCAGGGGAGGTTATTACCAATTTCAGGCAACGCTCAGTCAACAGCCGGGCCTCCACACATCACGCACTAGATGCTTTCAGAGGGACAGGTTACACACCAAACAATCCCTCTTTGATATTTACAGACTGCATTAGAAGCGCCGATATGCTTTTATGGGAGGAAAGTGTGAGTCTGGACACAAGTCGCAGCCATGTAAGGGATATAAATTTTCATGTCATAAGCCTCGAGAGAGAGAGAGAGAGAGAGAGAGAGACGGAGAGAGAGAGAAAGAGAATGTGCTTCATTGGAGGAATTTCTGTAAGACAGTAGCCATGACTGTTAAAACTTAAACCAGTCCTACTGAGAAGCTTCCTTGCACTCCCCTGTCAAAATAGAGTGGAGAGCACCACATGCTAACCATGGCCACGAACGCGTGACTCTGCCAACGATCAGCTCAGCCACATCCGACAGCTTCAAGCGAGCGTGTTAGAACCCCGACCCTACCCAGGCAAGTGAGGAAGGTAGACAAAGCGTAGCGTCGCTGTCTATCACCTAAGCAGCCGTGGCGACAGGTTGATGCTGGTGATGGAACTAATGGAGAATGGCGCTAAGCATATTACAGTGACAAACATCTTCGACTGCAGAGGGTAATGGGGGCCAGTGGGTGTTAAGCAGTTCAGCAAGGCTAATAGGTTCTCAGCTGCCTATTGATTGGCATTCAGAAAGCAGGGGTAAACAAAACATTTCCCACAAGGACTTTGTTTCACGCCTCCGACTCCAAAAGCCCTTTTTATGGCTTGGTTTTTCCTCAGCTGCCAGTGAAAGACTAATTCCTCCGCCCAGCAGACATCTATGTTTGAAACCCGGTTTCTTAGCAAATGTCAGCATCATTTAGAGGTGGGTGTTCAAAGAATGTTGATGGAGGTGCTGGTTGGGGGTAACATTTAACATTTTACATCACAGATGTACCCTCACGCAAATACATATGACAGTCACAAGGTTACAAAATACAAAGAAAATGTTCTTCCTTCATAGGTCAGTATCAGGCATACTGGTCATTCCCACACAACATTTGCACAGGTTAAACCCACATACCACTGTGTTTCCATTCGCTTCCCTTTCCACAGAATAAGACAAATATTGCCAATCTAAGCCGAGCTGGCTTCTGCTCCGCTCCCGCATAGGGTACAGGAAAGAAAAATGGTTCTCCCTCCCAGTGGGACCAAAGCAATAGAGCCATGCACAAGGCTGTCGGCCTCTCTCTAGTCACAAAGCCTATGGATATTAGACCGAGCTCTTGTGGCTTTGTGCGAGAATAGCATTTGTCTTAGCAAAAGGAGGTTGCCTGATTGGCTGAGGTGCATCTCTTTGCAAAATGTGCCAAGGGTGACAATGTTGGCAATATCTGAGCAGAATCAAACATTTCCAGATGAGCTGTGATGTGGTGGCAGAGAGGGTGCTGCTGACATAGAGGGGAAATGTCAGCCTTAAAAAGACATCCATTTGTCAAGAAGAAACACACCAGAAGATTGGATCCATTGTAAGCCAAATGGTACAACAAAAATGTAGTGCTGCTTTCTTTACTGCAGTCATTTTCGAGACCAAACTATCTTTCCTGCGATATGTGTGTTATTGTAGGAACATAAAAAAAACTCAAACATTTAAGAGATTATAGATTAATCTTTTTTTCCCCAATACATGCATTTTCCCATAGCTTAGCTCATATAGGTGAAAAACACTACCTTACCTCTTCTACTTGAGCCCTAACCTTTCATCTTGTTGGTTAGATGCATTAATGAATCAGTTTGTTAATGTTATCACAAGAAGTCATTTTGAGGTTAACTAAGGAATACGCTTTTTTTTAATCGTACATCATTTCTGTTTTCTTTTCTTCTGCTCAACGCTAGGAGGGATTTATTTGCAAAACATGGCATCATATCTCTCCAGTGTACACATTTCAAAGCTGTTACATCACATCCCACTGTTACACAAGGCAAAGTTTGAAATAAAGAATTCTCAAAATGGTATTAATCCCTCCACATTTTTTCTTACTTCCCGAATCCTCCTGTCAAGGCACTGGGAACCTTGGTAAAGTATAATGTGGTATTCAACAGTATATTATTTTATTCTTAAGGTAGGAAAAAAGAATTAAAACTCAGTTGCTGCTGTTCCCTTTGTTGCAATGCACAGAAAAAAAAAATATCACTGGACTTTGCAGTTCTGATGCCAACGTTGACCTAGAAAATGATGAACCATTTATTAAAAAAAAACACAATAAGTAATAAGTTACACACCATAATGAGATGAGTTAAAGACCCATTTAAATAATGAGAAAATCTGACTTAAAAACTATCCTAAGAAATATTAGCCACATTTGTTTCAGTAACCTATACTGGAGACAAATTGATGTATTGATGGAAACACATGTACAGGTTATAAATAATCTTCATACGATGCATGAAATTCAGACTGATATTGAAACATTTGTAGCACAAATAGTATTGCCACATATCCTGTTTTTTTCCAGTATTGTTTTTTACTGCCTCTTCTGGAAAAATCATCCTTTCCAAGATACCATATTGTCATGTTTTGTTTTCATGAAAATGCACTCCCCTCCCCATAATCACTAGTTTTAGAATACTTTTAAATGAAAAAAAGTTGCGTCAGTGTTCTCCTCGATATTTTGACAGGTTTCCATATGTGGGTCTCTGTTTCTGCAGCAGATGCATGCTTTTAATTGATTGGTTGTATCCTGTAATTGATGAAAGTTTACCTTACCTATCATCTAGCAACTGTGGACACACATTATTCATATGGTGCAGATTCATAAGGCATAATGCGCAACTTAGATCTGGCAACCCTAAGTGCACAGATATAGCGCCTAGCAACACATAAGACGAGCTGCTGCATGTGCTTTAAGAAAATGTATTTCCAATATACCCACTGAATCTATTTATCCTTGAGACCAACAGTGTATATCAATAAGGTTTTGTCCAAAATATTAAAGGTATCATAGAACACGTTTTTCGACCATCAGAAATTGGTCTTTGAGGCTCAATAATAGCGTATGCATATTTGTGCGTCTGAAAGTGATCAGGGAGCACTGCTAGAGCGTCTTATAGAGGCTCATTTAAAAGGGTTAGAACAAAACGATTCGTATTTCCCACCCCCCTGGCAAATTCAACCTGGCAACAGGGGGTTGGACCAGAGACGGTTTCAAATGATCTTTGATTGGACCATGCAAATGTAGGAGGTGTATCTTCCTCCTTTTATGTAATGCCGGGCCTCTGTTCAGATTGGCCCGTTTCAGCGCTGCCATTTCTAGTTTAAAATTTACATGTAGAAGCAGGTGGGCGACGGTGTTGAAGTTTTGGTACGGTCCATTGGATACCTTAAGCTACCTAAATTCAACAATAACAAGGTAAATGTTGTTTTGCATTCTAAAATCCCTTTAAAGTTCTTGCAGGGGCACCAGCAAAGGGGATGAGCTGTTCCTGTGGAGAAAGTGGAAAAATAAACTTTACCATTAGCTGACAGGCTAACATTACTCATCGACACCTGCTAGAGCTTGATGGTGATGTAAATGTTGTGAGGCGAGCATTGTAGTCCGCTACCGGGTCTAACACAAAACCTAAAGTAACTTTTGCTATCTCAACGTCAGGAAGTTCAAAGATACCATATGTGAAATCCATAGCACATTTCAAACGGGATCAGAAAATAGCTTTATCTCTCCATTGACTATCATTCATATTTTTTGACATCTTAGGTCCCATGGTCCGTAAGTGTGTGGCTAGGCTCCCTATAGGCCTAGGGTTACATGCCCATCAAGTTGGAATGGCCCTGGTGTATGATCGTCCCGGGAATCATTGACATCCAAAATTTGTGAGTTTTCTCTCTGTCACACTCACACACGTAAGTAGACTTGTGTACAGGACCATGTGTCAGTAGACCGTCAGTACAGGACCATGTCTTCTATAGCATGTATTGCGCATGTCAGAAGATTTGCTGTCAGTACAGCACAACATTCTACAACATTAAATGCATGTGTCAGTAGACTTGCCATCAGTATCAGATTATGTCATCTATTGTGTGTATTGAATACCTTGCAGGTGGGTTGTAACATACATAATACAACTAATTGAATTTTAGATGGACAGTACATGTCTGCCAACTTTCCCTGACAGACTGTTCTTGACTTTCTGCTTGTAATTGGCCCCTCTGTGGCTCAGAAGCTACTTTCTTTAGGATTAGAAATAAAACATCCTCTATATTTAACACATATTATGTCTGATGACCATGTCAGTAGTTTCAGTAGAGGAAGAAAATAGAAAAATAAAAACAAATCATTTAAAAACATGCCCTGAAGCATTTTATAGTTGCTTTCTTGTCATTATTGGGCATGTTGCAAAGACTGTAGATGCATAATTAAATTTTAAAAAGTCATTGATTCTGCTATATTCTGTTTCCTCTTTCTGTCTTCCAAGGAAGCGCTGACAACAGAGCATGATTCCCTTGATTGCATTACACATATGAGCCAACATCCTTGATGCAACCATATGAAATAAATTTGCCATGCAGTAGAGCAGAGGAATGAATTATGGAAATAGTTTGGATGGATCAAAACAGAACAATAGGACAGTGCAATAATGTGGAATCCTTCAGACCTCCTGGCAATGGTATATAGTCCTTGGGAACAGTCTGAGAAAAAAAGATGTTGAGTTTTCATTTCATTCAAAGTGAACCAAGACCTTTAGATGAGCTGGCAAATCCAAGTGTCAAAAAGCATCTTCCTGGAGCAATGATATAATCATGGCCTATAGTTGGGTTTCCATCCAACTTGGTGCACATTGAAGTCATGCAAATAAGACATCTCTCTTGAAAAAACCTGCAAAGTCACATTTGTCCCCTAATACATAAAAAGTCGACGAAAACAGTTTATTTTGTTTGTATTTTGATTCCACAAGTTGGAGCATGTCACTTAATTAGGTTATTAGCTTGACACAGTTGATGGAAACACATACAGATGTACATGTGACTATGAAAGAGATAGATAAATAGATAGATAGATACTTTATTGATCCCCAAGGGGAAATCCAAGAAATGTGAATGAGTTAAGGAGAAACCCAGCTAATCGGAGGAATCAGGTTTTATTTTCTGAAAGTATGTCTGAGGTATGTCAAAGTTTTTAACCTTTTAAGATTGATGTTTGGTATCAGCTGCATAAATGTGATCAAAACTCAACATTTTTCAGCTTTAGGAAAGGTTTAGGAAATCCTCTCATGTGTAAACTTCCATTGCTGTATAAAGTGATATCACCTGGTTAAGCTAAACAAGATACAATGAAAGTGGAGCAATCAAGCTGTTGCTGCATGCTGCATGTTGCTGCAACAACGACCCCATTTACGTGATTTATTTATTTTATTTTTTTTAGTTTAAACCAACAATTGCTCTAGGCCACCATCTTTCAGTGCGTTATAGCAACAGAAAGATAACGCAACACTGAACAATACGCTGAATGACTGGAATTAATTTCAAAAGGGAATAAGCGTTTACATGATTATTAATTAAATTAATTAATCCCACTTTAACTTCGGAATAAACAACCCACTTTATTTAAAACTACAGTAAGTTAAATCATTTAAAGGGTTTCCATGGTCTTTTTAAAAGCAGAATTATTTTTTATTCCAAATGAAATAATTTTTATTCAGAATGAAAACTCTCGTGTAAACACGGGGGTTATCTACCATTTAATGTCACTTTTTACCCAGAAAACATTAAGGCATAAACATCATACATACGATAGCAGTTTACAAGCTTTCCAAATGAGGGGAGTTTTCCCAAAAAAGAAAGCATTTTACCCTATCTAACCCTTTAAACCCTGTTAAAAATAGCTTACTAATGCCAGTCTTGTAAGGCCAACATGTTTTATTCTTTTGGGATATTAGTAGAGACACTATGCTACCATAGGGACAAAACTTAGGTAACTCTCATCTACCAATGGGAAAGTTTTAGGTCTTTGTTTCTGACTATTGATTTTTGTTCTTGATTCAAATAATTCTCAGGCTTCAACTCAGTTCAGGGATACCTGCTGCTCTGTCAGCAATGCCACAAAGGGCCAAATTACTTTGTGTTCCTAATCCTGCCATCCAAATGCAATTCAAGAGAGAAGTCAATATGTGAAAAAAAAACATTGCCTGCCAGCTAAATCAATAAAGATTTTCAATATAGCATTACCTATTTACACTTAAAATCACCTAATTACATAATTCAAGTTCCAACGCTGCAAAGGTGATAGTAAAAAATACCAGAGAGGCAAATACTCTCAGATGTCACAGTATAAGTCAGAGATAACGAAAGTGGCTCCTTTTGTAAAGTCATTTGGCTTATCAGTCCGGTGAATCGCACCAGCAAGAAACCCACAACAAAACAGTGGTGAAATATTGATGAGACCAGAACCTCCTCTCTTTATTGCTAGGTTAAGAAAGCATGTTTGTAGACTTGTGTGTTCGTATGTACAGTAGGTGTGTGTGTATGTGTGTGTCTGTGTAGGATAGTATGTTTATACTATCCTGCACACACACTGTTTTAGCATGTTTATACCATCCTAAGTAAATTAAAAGCTAAATTTATTCCTTCATTTCAACAGTAATTTACATTTATATTACACTTCCCTCACACATGCATACACAAACACACAAACAAACTAGCTGGGCTGACAAAGCAGATGCAGTGTACACCTTGGCAGCGCTGTGCATAGGTATACATAAGTTGCCTGCCTCCGATAATGCCTCACACTTGCCTTGCTGTAAATGTGGCCACCGCGATACGCCTGGGCCCTGAGCACAATAACTGGAAAATGGGATTGACTGAGCTGACACGCTGACTCCTCGGGGGCAGGGCCTTCGGAGGGAGAAGGCCGGATGGTCTGTGAAATATAGAGGGGCAGGGATGCAGTGGGAGTGCTGGGGAGATGGCTGTGAAGCTCTCCATCAGCGCGGCATAACAAACGGCTAGTGTGTTTAATGGCATTAGAAAAAATGGCCAAAAGAGATCCATCACCATAACAAAGGCCCATTTGAAGTGCAACACACAGGAGAGCACCGCGAGGGGAAGAAAGCTGAGGCTGCGATAATCACTGTCCTCTGGGATTTCGTGCACTCAGGCTAACACTATTTTAAGGATCTTTCATATTCAAAAGGTAAAATCAAGTTCAGCCGTATGCACGAAAGACAGGACAGTTAAGAGAAGACAATAGCAGGTGAGCGCAGAGAAAAAGAAGCAATGCATTAATAAAAATAATCTTTTTTTGTTTGCCAGAGACAGCATGCTGTGATGTTCCTATTTTATTATTGATTAAATCCATGGAAGCGTTCTTGTTTGGTGTCCATGGTCCTGACGGTAAACATGTAATATTTATGAGAAGTCAGGTAATTAGAAAATATAGCTGTGTTTTGAGGGAAACATTTAATAATTCAACATGCTCGGCATGAGCCTCCACAACAGGGATAAGGCCTCATGTATAGGTGCAGGAGAACTGTTTGGCAGATACAGAGTGTGCGTGCACCACAATACACACTTTGTAGGGTATGCTCATTTGCAAGTAGCATACAGATACACAAGGGCCTTAATTGCAAGTTCCTCAGATAGGAACTTGGCCTTATAAGACAGTCCCCTTATAGATCACTCACCCATCCTGCCCCACTAATTGTCTGCTTTTCTGTATTATTTAGCCGCTGTGTGTCCAGGCCTCCTTTCTCCTACTTGGGGAGAGGATATTCTCCAGTAAACACAGAATAGTCAAGGTCTATACAGCACCAGAAAAAGCTAAATTCTTGGGGTGAAAAAAATGTATGCTTTCACCAAGAGGAAAAACAAAAGCAATTCAGTTGGAATCTCTGTGGAGGCAAACAAAGGAACCGCTCACAATTGTAAATCCATATTTAGACTTGGCTTAGCTAAATGGAGAGGGGCAGGATGCTGAAAATGCACACACATCTGCATACACAAGGCCAACCAGGCGGATCACAAGGAGGGTGGGGAGCAAGCATCTCTAAGTGAAAATTCAACATTAAGCTTGGAAACCAGCATGAGGCCTGCAGCAACCCTTGAAGAAACTTTTCCAAATTCAAGAACCCTGAACAAAAAAAAACTTTTAATGAATGAGGTAAATATGGGCATTTTGAGAAATTACATATTAAAAATTCCATGCACTTACTGCTTAATTCTGAATTATGCCTAAAGTAATTTGTGCTAAGATTACAAGCATAATTGACTCTGAAATATTTCTTGCATTATTATTATTATTATTATTATTATTCCTATTATTATTATTATTATTACTATTACTATTTCAGTGAAACTCTGAGTAGTACCAGGATGGAACATTGGTACTACTTCGGCATGTTGTAATACCCACCCCACAAGCCAGCCCCAGCCTAGGGACCCTACATCAGCAACACTCCAATTAAAAACAAAATGGACAACACCGTCACAGGGCAGGGTGGTAATGCACTTGACCTCTGAACAGCAGTGGGCAATTCAGTGACAGAACACAGAGAAGCAGGCAAAGGAGAGGAAGAACAGAAAAAGAGGGGAAAGGAGCAGATCTGTCTCTGCGGACAGTTTTGTCTCTGCCCTCTGCTGACAAATGAGCCTTGCCAGGAGGAGCAATTACACTACGCTGTGATCCAGCCTGGCAAGGCCAAGCCACAAGATCTCATTAGTTCACCCCTTGAAATAAAGATAAATAAACAGTATGTGTGGTATCAGCTGTTTATACATAAAACAAACGGACAATACAATGCCAAGTTCTCTTCTGTTTTGTCTGGCCAAACAGAACAACTCAGAAACTTGCATAGTCATTTAGAATTAACATGAAACCAATTAAAAGAAAAACAGTGTGCACTAGGTAAATGAAAACACACACACTCTCACACACACACACACACAAGACAGACATCAGATGAGGATGACAACCCAAATTAATCACAAACATAATTACAGATTAGTAATTTTCTGTCTTACCCAAACCTGATTAGATAAGCATAGCAAATCACCTTTACTTAATCATCAAGCCTTACTAGATTTAGCGACGTTATCATGCCAGCACCAAATCTTGTCTGATTTGTCCTCATTACAGTCTATAAATTCATTTTAGATTTATTTTGCTGCCACCACCTCCCACCCACACCCTGTTCCGCTGTCTCATGTACCCCAGCGTATTCAAATGAACTGCCATACAATGTGGTGCCACGAACTGGAAAGTAAAGTTCGTCTTAATTCATACGGCAATGCAACTCCTACAGACCAGTGTTGCATAAAGAGATCATCTCCATGTCTCATCCGCCTGACATGAGGCGCATGTCTGTCTCAGTGTTGTTAAGGCACAGTGATGAATCAGAGCCTAAATGCCGAGCGAACACTAATCAGCTCATAGGAGGAGGAAGCGTGGAGAAAGACACAAAAGACAAACATGGCAGCACACCCTGGATGCGCATGGAATTAGAGGAGCTTCATGCCTTCCTCAGACATCCTCTCCATTCTCTCTCTTCTCTCTCTTCTTACACACACACACACTCACACACACAGACACACACTGCTTACTGATCTTTCCATTTCCATCACACTCTTTTTTTTCTCCTCAGAAACACAGTTGAGTTTGAGAGGTGTACTATTCTAGAGTAAGATTGCCATAAATATGCAACATCCTATGCATGACAAAATACGGTTTAGTTAGTTGGCTTTGAGGGACTCATATTATCACCTACTGCAATAACACTGTACAATGATGTGTTTTACACTTTAGACTTACACACCATACCCTGGATCAGAAAGAAACCTGGAATTAAAATCCAATTTCAAATACTGTTAGGTGTTTTTGTGTACGTGGATATTGTAGGCATCCCAATTTCTCAGGATATTTGGATATGAAAAAGTTCATTCTGTGCAGGCAAAAGGTATTGATTCCCTCGGAGACAAAGCTTCATTTCAGCTCAACACATCCTTATTGCAACTGTTACAAGCAATCACAGAGAAGATTGAAAACTGATAAAAAGTTTTTGTCTCCAGCAAATCGGCAAAAAGTACACTGTGCATAAAATGCCTCAAGGACAAAAAGTCTGGGGGAATCCATCAGTAAAATCCAAACATTATTTTGTTTAGATGAGGTATTGTATTCATTGCACAACAGAAAAGTTGGAGATATAAACTTTTAGCCTGGGCCCGCCCATATTTCATGTGACGCTACATTCAATTTCGCGAGCAAGTCAGTCTGGCCATGGGCTGCCGTTTTAGATGAATTCTTTTTCCCAAATCTGTGGGCACCAATGGGAAACAAGCTTACGCATACGTCATCGGAATGAGTGGTCTGATTGGTTGTAGATTCGTCAAGAAGTAGTAGTACAGAGGCATCTGATGGACGCAGGTTAAGCCCACCTCCCAGAAGACGTTTAGTAAGGTAGGATGGCCAGACTAAGTCAGGCTACAGTAATAAACTTTTCCTATACGCAGAAAACATCTGTTGTAGTGGGAGAACAGCAACAGCTTTTTTATTTCACATGAAAAATGAAACTTATTACACACACAACTGTGATCACTGTGTTGTCTAAGGGAGTTGTTGGATGGGTCCACAACATTTAATTAACACCTCAGAAATATATTAAGTGTGATGTTGATTTTAAACACTTCAGTGACTGTACATAACGTAGATATTTTTGTTTAGCATTGTTAGATGCCACAACCAGAACATGAAGAGAGTTAGATAAGTGTCACTAGAAAATGCACAATTATCAACATTAACAACATGATTTTTTTTACAGATTGTAGAGCTGATCCTGCACTTCTGATTTGTGCAAAACATTTTTTTTTAAATACACATACTGCTCTTTGCCTTTGTAGGGCAGTATTGTTCAAAATCAGTTTGACCTGCACAACTTTAAAGCTGTATCAAAATGTGGTGAACCAAACAAATGGTACTAATGTTGTACTGAATTTTGTTGTGTACTACTATACTTAGTTTTAATTAACCACATACCAGATGATGAATGAAATAATCCTGAATACCTGTAAGAACATGTAGGCTACTTTTACAGCTATAACTGGTCATGGTAAGGTAACACGTGGTAACATACTAGCAACACTGCTTGTTACTATAGCGTTTTAGCGTTTGGTTTTATTGTTGCCATTATTAATAAACAAAACAATAAATGCATTTTGTTGTCAATGAGTTACTTTAATCTGTAATTATTGTGAACATAACACAGCTAGTACTGGTAGTGTCAGGTTTGTGAATATTAGCAACACTTGGTTTAATTGTTGCCATTATTGATGACAGTAATAGCCTACATTTTGATATTTAAAAAATTACCTTCATCGGTAAGTTTAGGCCACTGCCTTACGTCCTCAACCCAATGCTCAAATTCCATCGCCATTAAATTTAAAGCTGACTGTCAAAAACCAGCAACCCCAAGAATGACAATGACTCCAGTGGAACACAGTGATGTAAAAAAACAAGATGGCGGCGCCCACGGAAGGTTTGCTGGATTTGTCTATAGGCCTACATGCCCGCTTCAGTGACATGGGGGCGTTACACTAGCAAGCCAGTAATCTATAGTTTTGCAAGTAGACAGCTTGCTGTTATAGTATTCAGTTAAGGCAACTGGGCTTCTTTTTGAGCTTGAAGACGTTTCACCTTATACTTTGCCAAAGTGCAAAATTCCTCTAGAGAGGCAATGGACTCTTATGTTACTCTTTCTACTCTGGTACTAATAAACCCGTAAAAACAAAGTACCTACCTAACTACATACATGTATAATCTTGTCATAATGTCACACATAGTACATAGTACAGTACTATGATTCACCCACTTCAGCATTAACTGCCTCCGTCCAAACCAATGGTCTTTCTAGACTAGAGGAAATTGAAAACGTTGGCAAAGGCTACTGTATAACACACTTTATATTATACTATAACAACAATGTGGGTTCTCAAAAATACAATATGTAAGAACACCATGAGAATCTAATAGTATACATTGATAGAGAGGTTGCACCACCGTCTGAGTAAGTAGATACACAATAACAGTGACGTGAAGTCTACAGCAGAAGTTTGCCTATTTTGTTCTTTTAGCAGGGATATCTGTCTGTGTTTTTTTTTACTCTGGTAAATTATTGGAAGTAAAAGCAGACAAAGCTTTCAATGGATTGTGTTATTCAGAATCAAAATGGTCTTTCAATTCAGCGCTATTTGTGCAGCAAATTCTTCAGAGGACCATTACAACACAGAAGATATTCACTCCATAATTGCTTTTTAACAAGAACTTGGGGGAGTGGCCTCCAGAGTAATTGTTCTGATGGCTCGACATTAGCATAGTCTTTCAGCTAATCGCTCAGAGTAAAAGCAAGCTCCTGGTCACAGGGGAATGGCTGTCGGGAGAGAAAACAAAAAGCATCTCCTGCAGAAACTTTCCATGCTAATACAAAACCATTGTCTTATGTGTCATAGTCGCTGTCAGCATTGTTTGGCTCGGCATTGATTTTATTTCCGTGGCAAATGGGCAGATATAGTCAAAGCTCTCCTGACTTCACACAGAGAGATGAAGGAAGAGGCCAGAAAGACTAGAGCATGGATGGTGCCTCCCTCCAAGACACTGTCAGAGCCCTTTTGTGTGTGCCTGCAGAGCTCACAGGGAATTATATCAGCCCATAAAGCAAATGAGCTGGTTGAGAACATGTTGATTGCTCTCCACAGGCCTGCACATTTGTACTTGTTTTACTATTATATATGGCCTTAAAATCAATTTGTCCCTGACCTTAAAGTAAGACTAGAAAAACTTTTTGAGGAATTAAGTGTGGTCATTTGTGTTCGGTTTGATTTTTAAGAGGGTATAGCTAAAATAGTCCGCCGTCTACAGGATAAAAAATAAAATCTTGGTTAAGCTGGGTGAGAGCTTTTGTCGGTTCTGTCTGAGAGGCCCAGCAGTTGTAATTTTCTGGCAGAAAGTATCCATCACCCTTCACGGCCTGTCAATAATAATAAATACAGATACTTTTGAACACTTGCTGAATTTTTCATGCATGCTTTACAGGGACTGCTCCTTTTCATAGTCTCATTAGGGCTGCCATGAGTGAAAGACAACAAATATTGATTTCTGTAAAGAAACAGTCATGTGTTCAGGGGAGGCTGATTAGCTAGAACGGCAACAGTTAAATGTGAACCAATAAAGAAAGCTTCACAAATCGGACTACAAATAAGCATTACCAATTGTTGTTAAGAAACGATTACTTTTGTAGAGTATGAAGGGTGGTAGTGACGGTGCCCACTTACAATGAATAGGAATAGTTGCTCCTCCAATGCGCACCTCTTCCAAAGAAAATGTAATTTTCTATCAACAACTCTGCAAATTGAGCAATCTATGGAGACCTGAGTTTAATTATGAGTCTGAACTACATGTATTTCAGCCATGCAGACTTAAGAGTTTTCATCTCAGAATGCCACAATTGTGTCTACTCAAATACAATACAATTCCTCGATGTCGGCCATAGGTTTTCCAATTTAGGGTAATTTTATTCCAAACATTTGCTTTATTTGCTAGTTTGCATGGAGAAGAGACTATAGTGAGTGTATAGGAGCCTGTTATTGGAAGCTGATGAGCCAAACTGAGTTTTCCAACACTTTGAAGGCTGGGAACAGCTTCTGTGGACCGATTAGAGTAGAGATATAAAAACAGTTTCAGCTACTTCTGGAAGCATTCTGACTTGGCATTTTCTGAAAGGTCTGGCTGTGGACCACACGATTTCAGTATTCTTCTAAATTAGACCGCAGAAAGGCCCTGCTGAAAGTAAGATGTTGTATTCCACATCAAAACAAACCATTAGCTTCTTTGTAATTACCACATCTGGTCTGCATCCTAATTTCTTAATTCTGGGTTCACCTCAAAACCTGTTCTCTTTTTCCTCCATATAGCATTCACATGTGACACCAGTCTGGTTCTATTGTTAGCACTGCTCACATTAACATGGTGCTAATTAGCATACCCAAAGGTGGTGCTAAGGATCAAAGGCAGAGATGTACTGTTTAATATTGCTGGTTCATTATGTCTCTTCAGACTCAGATTACCGATCTTTGCATGCCTTGGTCCATTTCAAGCAGGCGTATCTCTCCACCTTCTCTGAAGTAAATGCAATATTAATACCAGCAAAGTCCACTGTGGAGTGCCATGGAGACTGCCAAGTCTCTCCTGTGTGACCTGAGTAGTGCCTGCAATTAGCATTGCAGTTGGAAACCCAAAGCTTTTGAACAGAGGCGTATTATTTTCTTTTGGTGCAGCAAAAGAAGGTAAACTGCCAAAACCACCAAAGGAATCTGCACATTAAAATTGCATGTGTGCTGATAGTTAAAAAAATAATGAATATGTCTGAACCCTGTACAATCTACAATGCTAAGATTAATTAGATACACTTGGACAAAGTAAAGTGTTAGGATTTACTTAGTAAAGCTCAAATAAGTTCTCGCTCTCATGGCAAAGTAGTGCATGTTGCATAAGTGTCCTAAGATCTTATTCACATTTTAATATCTTTATGAATGACTCTACTCAATACTCTATTTATGCATAATTCCCTGTAATAGAGGATACAATACAATGCAGTTGTGTGCATTAATGCATTGCTGAAACAAAATATATGTTTATTAATTTACATGGTGCACAACAGGGTATGTTAAATAGTGCTTACTCAGTTGGACTATATGTATGCTCCATTTAAATATTCATTGTTATATATAAAGACACCATCTGACTAAATGAAGATACAATGTAACAGTACAATGTTGGGTATATTTATCATGACAGTCAGTTGCACAAGGCTCCAGTGAATGGTTGTGACCATGAATATGTATGACTTGGATGTTTCTCTCATCCAGATATCACTGACCACAACACAAATAGAGTAATTAGCGAGTTCAACAAAAAGCATCCATAAGCAATGGCTTATTACGGGGGGCGGGGGGCTTTTGAAATGGCTTTTCTGATCTCTCGATGATTCTTTTGCAAATGTGGTCATTATTTCCTCATTTAGTGTTGTACAGAGGAGTGATCACCTGCTTTCCTGTACGCTTGACCTCAGTGACCACATTAAGCACCAACCCCCACCCACCCACCCAATACCAACAGCTCACATCTAATCAGTCTTCTTTTCAGTATCCTACACACATTTTCCCAATCTTTCTATATCTATACTTTACTGTGCCTTGTCACTATTTTCCATCCAGTCCTCTATCCTTTCTTTGGATGATCTATTTCTTATTATTGCATTGTTTCTATCCTGCAAATTATTTTCTATCTGGATTCTTTTCATTGACCTTTGTCTCTCTACTTTTCTCTCCCTCTCTCTCTTTATGTGTGTATGTGTCTGTCACTATCTTTGTGTTGGAGGTCAACCTTGTTTATCCTTGTTTGTGGCTGGGTAAACAGTTTGATGAGAGGCTGGTTGAGGGATGGCACAAGAAGGAATATCTCAGTGGCCAAAGCATTGATTGGCTCGAAGACTACACTTGATGAAAACATATCGCTCAGAGACCGTCCCCTTCCCTCTGCTCTTAATGTAATCTAATATTGATCAGGTAAGATAGCTTTGCAAATATAGCCCCTCAACCACACACCTACACACACACACACACACACACACTCAGTTACTATGTTTTCCCCCCTCCTCTTGCCTCATTCAACACTATAGGCAGAATAACAGAATGTCAATGAAGGCAGCAATCCTTCTTAAATGTATATCTGGAGTTTCCAGCAGAAACCACATCTCCACAAACCACTCTGTCAGATAGTTATCATGCGTACAGTCTGTGTATGTGTGTTTGTGTGTGTGTTTATCTGTGTGTGTTTGTCTATGTATGCCAGTTGAAAAGAAGGTTCAAGGGTGCTGCCGGCGCCTGTAGGCTCCTGTCCGCTCCCTCCAGACTGCCGCTCAGCACACTGGAGCTCGGCAGAGCCTCAGAGCGGCTTGTGGGGGCCTGGCTCTGGATACTGCAGCTAATTAGGTTGACATCTGCTAGCAGATGTTGCGAGACAGGTTCTGTGAGTGAGTGAATCTGTGTGTCCCTCAATCTTGTTCTTCTGTGCATGTATGTGTTTGTTTGCATATGCGCTTATGTGTGTGTGTGTGTGTGTGTGTGTGTGTGTGTCTTAAAGCGCATTTTTGAAATGTTAGCTATGATATTTCTTTTGCCATAGCTGTTTTGACAGGTGGATCACACAGATGGTATTCCATGCTGTTGCCATAGCACTAAGACCACCAAGTTTTTCATAGCATTCGGAAACATGTGGTCCCTGTGATAGGTTTTCATCATTCCATTTTTCACAATTTGGTGCCACTCTATGGTACTCATCTGAAATGAAAAAAATGTGATAAAAAAAAAAACACGAATGCAATTCAAACTCTCATCCAAATACACTGTTTGCTTGTGTGTGTCTGAGTGTATGTGTGTGTTTGTGTGTGCGTGCATGCGTCGTTAACACTCGGCCACCCCCCCTTCTGACTCTGCAGCATTAGATGGACTTGACTGCCTTTCTTATTCTTGAATTTCTTATCGCCTCACACCGCCTTCCTCTCCTGAGTGCTCTAATGCTTCCTCTCTTGTCACCGCAGACTGTCATAGGATCTGCTCCTGTCCTAGATACGGCACCAAAATTGACAAGTCTTACGTCCACATCCAACTGGGAGTGCCAGTAATTACCTACAAAATTACCACCAGCTGTTTGCTACCCATCTCACATATTTTAATGCTGAAAACCTGGGGCCATATTTTAGGATTATTGTCAATCTTTGTCTCTCTCTCTTTCTCAACCCTATCTGCAGTTCACACACATCACACCCCACAGACTGTTATTTTTGACATGTTGCTCCATTAGCCAAAATCATGACAGTATCCCCAACACCTATTTTGCTCCAGCTCAACAACGCAATCTAGGTCAGAACTTTTTTTTAGCATTTCAATACATTGGCTGTGAATGACAGCAACAGCATCTGCAAGGAAAACACCCAAATGGTTCTGCCACAGAAAATGCATTTGTTCCGTTGTTTGTTTGGATCTTTACTTTCATGATGCCAATTGTGCAAAAGTTTTGAAAGCTCTCTAACTTTTGCTTTGAAATAATGAATGCATAGCCCAAGGCAACATTGGAGTGACTTTCAGATAGATAATTAACTGGATGTGTCTTGAGCAGTGTTCATCACTCGGCTGTCCCTCTGTACCCTCCAGGGAAAATATCTACATCCGATCTATGTGGGAGAAAGAAAAACATTGATATCGTTTCTATTTATCAAGCATCTACTTCAAGGCATTGTAATGCACCCATACTGCAGCCAGCATTATTGTTTAAAAAGGTGCTGCCAACCTTTTCGGTGTGACGGAAAATGAGATCTTTGTAGATAAGTAGTAACTTTTGCCCAGATCCTTACTCTTTGCATAACCTATTTATAAACTGGAGCAGATTTGCAGAGAGAAAAATAATGGTAGATAGCTTCTTTATGTAAAAGGACATTCTCTTATCTTTTTTATATGTGGTGTTTATCTTTTCAAGAAAGCTTCTGTATGGAACAGAGACTGAAGTAAAACTGATGATACTATAAGTCTTTCTTGGGAGATGTTGCAAAAGAGACTGTAAATGTTGATATAGCAACCACCCAAACTCTTACTACTTCCTAATGTTTAAAGCCTCTATGTGTAGGATCGTATCAGAATTCCCCATCTATCGGCAAAGTGGTATACTGCATACGTTTGAATAAAATGTATTAGCCCTCCCCTTCCCACAATCCTAATTTCTTGCTACGGAGGCCGAACGCTCGCTCGCTCGTTCTTATCTCAGTTTCTGCTACTCAGTCTCTGAGCGGAAACACGAAAGGCGGAGCTGAATATACGATACTGCTCTCCCTTACAAGAACCCGTACTTTTGAAAATGGCGGCGCAAAATGGATATTCTTCTTTGGTCCCCAGCCATATCTATATATAAATGGAAATTATCAAGTTTACCGGAACACTACAATTTATTCATGGAGGTAATTACCATCATTTTACATTATATTTTTAAAATAAATATATTTTTAATAAAAGACGAAGATAAATAGAAGATAAATCCTACACATAGAGGCTTTAAAGGAAGTCCATAGACTGACAGACACTAATAGATAGGTGGACTGTCAGGCCAATGCATCTCTGAACTCCTTTAGACTGTGAGGTTTTAACATTTCTAAAGGATGTCTACAATTTGAGAGATTTTACAGAATAACAAATGAGTGTGAAAAAGTGTTACAGTACATGTGTTAGGGCATTGGCTGACTGCATCCCTAATATGCTGTCAGCCCATGTCCATTAAAAAAAACTGCCTGTTCAATTCCTATAATAACACTCTATCAGTCTTCAAGCTACTAATTACAAGATTGTGTAATTATTATCTCTGGATTGTAGTTTTGTAGTATCTCTCCGAATGAAAAAGTGAAAGGCATGGTGATGTCAGTTTCTGGTCTTAGCATAGATTTAGTTTTGTGTGGCCAAAGTAAATAAATAATGAGGTCAATTTATCTAGCCTGACAAGCCAGGCTATATCTACAAAATGTATATTCTGGCTGCAACCAATGGGCCGTGCTTAATCAAGGGGCAGAATCAGCGGTTGTCAAACTGAGGGTAAAGTGTTCAGTTAATCTCTACAAGGATAGAGCAATGTTACTGGTCCGACCAAACAGCCACGGATCGGGCCAATGGTTCACTCAGAGATTAGTGCTGTCAAACCATTAAAATATTTAGTAGTACTAGTTAACTTGTGATTAATTGCAAATTAATCACACATTTTTGTCTATTCTAAAAGTTGTCTATAATATAGACGCAAAGCAAAACCATTGGTTACTGATCTAGTTAAGATCAGGTCCTCTTACCTAAAGAAAAGTACTTAAAAAGACAAAAATGAGAGCAAATGTATTGTTGTCTTCGATATGAGCTGTATTCACAGATTTGATGTTTCTCAGACAAAATCTCATTTAGCCTGTTCATCTCATCTAGTTGGCTCTGAGCACGAGTTCAGCATCTTCTACATGGATGTTTTCAACTAGGCATGCCCCCCTTTTCCATGTGCACAAATGTACACAGACCCACACAAGCACAATCACACACACATACACACACACACACACCTCCATCACTACCACAACCATTTCCTACCCTTAACCATATCAATTTTCTCTGAAGGTGCTTGGATGTGAGGACTAAGTGATGTCATCTTTGAAGGATGCAACATGGACAGATGGAATAGATCTTGTTAGACTCAGACTCAGGTACACACAAAGGACTGCCGTCTGCCAAAAATCTGGAGTGCCACCGAATTTTCACTTTATTCTTATCAGACAGAGACAGCAGAATTGGAGGCTTCCTTTACAGACGTAACACAGACAGACCTTGTGTGCTTGCATCCTTCACCTTGAAGGTAACTTGGAGAAGAATGCATTTGCTGTGGCCAGTGACCTCATTTGAAGTTGCAATGGAAGTCATAAGCCCTGAATAATCACCTACTTTTTGGACATGACACGCTCAGCTGCCATCCAACAGGACAGAAACGGTTTAAGAATCTAAATGCTTGGGGTCAGCTTGATGTTTACAACTCCCGACACTGTTCTGTGTGCCCTGTGTGTTCATACCAAATGGATTGTAAAGATTCAGTTGTGACAACTAAGCATGTTTTTTTTCACTCTCGATTTGCTGGCAGTGAGACTGTAAACCTTAGAATTGACCGCAAATGTTAGGAAAATGTACTGTGCCTTCAAAAGGTGCTTTCTTTCATTGCAACACATTTTTGGCTTCTGGGGGGACTGAATTCAATATTAAGCTGCTTCTACAGTTTCAATCACTATTGAAATCAGTCAAAAGGTTCTGTCTCTATGTGTCACAGGAATGAGAGCTCTAAGCGAAAGTTCTACCAGGAAGACTCTAGCGTTACGTCACTAATCGCATGTCCAATCAAATGATCTCACCTGCTTTATACAGTATATCCGCCTAACAGTTTCGCCATGGACGGGGCCTCCGCCAAATATTGTTATTGTTCTGTATATATGCTGTAATCAAATCAGTGATCTGATTAAATATTTGTACACTATTTAATTCTCTGAGTCTTAATGGGAGAACTGACATTCACATATGCATAGGCTTTATTGCTAGTACAAATCACCCCCTAATGAATATTAGCCTATTTTTAAACGCAGTACCCCTTCGCATTTTCTTTCGTATTTTTTCCTGAGGTGTTGA
The DNA here is from genome assembly GCA_017657215.1 of Limnothrissa miodon. Taxonomy (NCBI): domain Eukaryota; kingdom Metazoa; phylum Chordata; class Actinopteri; order Clupeiformes; family Clupeidae; genus Limnothrissa; species Limnothrissa miodon. Next base: position 103,994 of record JAGFZM010000481.1, on the reverse strand, counting down.
GCTTGTCAAAACACGTTTTAGTTTGAGGAGTTGCGATTAATCAAAACCAAGCTTATTCATCAGTCACTTCTGATTAACAGTCTCTCAAAACGCTCCAGCTGTCTGATTCGCCGACCGTCAAAAGCAATCCTGCTCAAGTTGTATCCATGCACAAGGATACACACAGACACACACACACACACATATACACGGACAGACAGACACACTCAGCCAGCCCTTGCAGAGCTCAAACAGGATTAGGGTCTTGTGGCCATCACTTGTCCCCAGAGCACTCTGTGCTGCATGACAGCCCCCATGGGAGCATGGCATCATTGCGACGGCCAAATCTTTTTGTTTACAGTGTGAAATAGGCAGACGTCGAGGAAGATGACAGATGCCATTTGGTCATACGTTGGCCTCCAACAAAAGAAAGCAATCAGCAGAGCAGCCAGTCCTGAGCCCTCACTGCTTTGTCGGGGTGAACAATACAGCCGTCTTCTTAGTTGAGATTGCTCACCACTGGAATAAAAGGCACTCGATAACATTTAGATACTCAGTCAGGGATCCAAGTAGCAAGGCCACCGATTAGTCAGTAATTGAAATTTTAAGAAAGGCACATGAAATTAAATGTTACCAGTTGTTAATCTACCCCCGTCTCTATCTCTCTCTCTCTTGCTCTACGTCTCTGTCTCCATTTTGGGACTTGTGCTTCATTAATAATTCATTAACATTAAAATTAACTCCTCACTGTGGGCCTCCTTCCCTGAAACGCTCAGGCTCAGTCCAGTTGATGCCACCCACAGCAGAGCGTCAGAGCAAATGAGCATGCGGAGCCTCGGGAGGAGAAATGGGCCAGAAAGCATTTCTGCGGGGTGAAGAAAATTATGGATTCCTCATAATTTCGCCTCCAGGTCATTCCATTATGGCTCTCACTGCTCTGCACTGGGGGAAGAGGCCATACGATTCCTCCCACTCCATTTTAGAGCTCCCCTCTGCATAGCTGTATGTCTTCCTGCAAAACAGAACAACAGAAGTTTTTGGTTGTTTTAAGATGCAAATCCAGCATGATTCAGCCTTTGCAGGTCCATGCAAATGACTTGTGACTAGATGTAGAGCCTGTCTCAAGGGAATACTTAATGCAGAATTTTCGCAAAACCAATTGAAATGCTTATCTTGAGAACGTACGCCGTCAAAATCCAAATGGCTGAGATGTAGAACACGTCTTGCTGCCTCCTCCACTCAGCGCCGCACAAACATTAACAGAAGATTGAGACTTCCCACTGCACCAGACAGAAGCTTCTTATTAAGCTTCAGTCCAACAGAATACAATGAATGTGTCACTATTGATTACGGGAATGTTGGTAAGCTGCTACGTTCGTATTGATAAGCTGCGAGCGGCTCAATTTATCTTGTGGACAAGACTATCCTCAATGCACATTATCAAATAATGAACTTGCCCTCCCTCTGGCAGACATTCCATCATTCACCCTCAGTGCCAATAAATTATGTACTTGGCAATTAACATTCATGTATAAACTGGCAAGGATATTCTTCATATTAATCCGACAAGTAGAACATTTGCATTGCCCGCAAGAGAAACATTTACATTCCCATTTTTAGCCATTGCAGTGTATCTGTTCTTTAAAAAGTTAAACCTTCTCAAGCCATTTTGTAGTTTTTAGTTTGGCAAAATGTCACTTTCCAAATTTTTTTTGCAAGTCAGTGTTACTTTGGCGCTCCTAAATTATTGTCGATTTGAATACATTTGTATCTCATACACCATAAAACAAAACTCAACTCATGCTAAGTAGTAATGTAAAGGCAATAAATTCTGATGCTATTTTTAACTTGTCGGCCTACAAATGCAAAGCCAATTGTGATGATATGGCATTCACTGGGTTGTCAGTCTCTCTCATTAGTTAATGTTAAGCCTGTTTCCCCCCTCTCTACACACTGTAATATAATAATAGTGAGTGTTTGAACAGCTGCTACTACAGTGCACCCTCTGAAAATGAAAAGCTAGACCAACACACTGTTGCAAAACCAGCTGGTCTGCATCAGTGGCCGTAAGACTTTGGACAGCTCTAATAGTATGCAATTTAGTCTTTTCGCCAAGCATGTTTTGAATTTTGATTGGGGTAAAAATGCCAGGCTGTGTTCTACAGAAAGTCCTCTTCGAACTTAAACTGTAGCCTCTAATGGGGACGTTTGCTGGAGGTCAAAATGCATCATGCTGGCCCTGAAATGGAAAGTCAAATCTGACTCAACTTCCCTCCCATGACATCACAGACCACAATTCGCCGGTTTGTGTATCATGTCACAAAAATTGAATTGTTTGCTTGTAGTCTGGCCAACCTTAAAGGGAAAGGTATGCATGGTCGTCTCTGAGGCAATCCGTTGAACTCGCTGTGCCCTTGGTGTCTTTCTTTCACTCCCTCCAACTGTGCGAGAAAAAAGCTCTCTTTCTGCCCCTGTGCTGAATGTGAGCCATTCACTGGCTCTCACTGACCAACCATGGTAGGCATGTCTTGCATTTCCTCTTTTTTCAGCTCGTCGTAATGAGGCCTTCATGGCAGCGTGTGTCCATGCCCACAATCCTGCCATGTATGCAATGAACCGGGCACTTTGTGCAAAGCCATCATTGAAACTTTAAAGTGCAACCCTTGTTTATTGAGACAGTTACTTTACCAAGTTTTGCCACAAAAATGGGGAAAAGTGTGTTTAATATAACAGTGGCATGAATCTAAATAATTGTAAAATGTAAACACAGAAAACACAGTCTTCTCCATGTGGAATAAGATTTTGAGTTGGATAGACTATAGATGATTGAATCACATAATCAGATGCTTACGGGACAGTTGAATTACGACAGCAGTTTGATCAAGCAATGTGTAAAAAGCAAGCCAAAATCAAAACCTCTACCTCATCGTGAAAATGAAGAAACACCTGCAAAGGTTGTCTGCATGGTGCTTCAGCAAAGAGTTAAATGAAAAAAGGCCACCCCACTCTACCTTAATCAGGTCAGCTGGCTCCCCTTTGAACTGATTTTAGAGATATGCATCTTAATAAGACTGGCGTCAGCAATGTCACACCTAATTTCACAAAGAGGCATGTTCTTTCTCTATTTCTTCTCATCTATCCATCTCTCTTTCCCACTTAACACACACACACACACACACAACATAGCTTCTATGTACCTCAGCATTTCTTCTCACTGCAAAGTGCTAATCAATCAGTGAGGGGGGCCTTCCAGCCAAGCTAGCAGGTGATCACTGCATCAGAGCTGTTATATAAGTCACAGAACATATGGACAGTCACAACAGTGTGGGAGTAACAAATTTACATGATTAAATTACAAAGTAAAAGTAATAATGTGTAATTAATTTACAGGATTATAAAAGAAAAACACAGGATATACTTAATAATTTAATTTTCATTTAGCAGTTTTTTCATTTTCTCATTTTTTCTTCTCATTCTCCATTTCTAGCTGAAGGTCGGATATTATTTATGTCTAATCCCTCATCATGTTTGAATTGGCAACACCACCCACTTGCTGTTGAATCTACAGCCTACAAGCAGTCTGCAGTTGTGAGCATGCCTGCAGTGTCAGATAAAAACTACAACATAGGCACATATATGCATAATCAATCCCAGACAAATAGACAACTTCTTAGTCAGTGATATTCACCAAATGGCAAATATTTGCATAGACACTCAAAGATCAGGATGATTCTACATTAAAAAGATGTTGAAGTGAAGTCAAACACTGCTGTGACTGTGTTGAGGAATTTTAAAAGGATTGACCAAGTGTAGAATAATACTGTAAGGTTAATCATGGCAGATTTCAAAATCTTTAAATATGATATAAAATGTAGAAAAGACAAACTAATGGCAAATGAGAAGTTGTTCATGAGATAAGATTTCATTGAGTGTCATTAAGTGAAAGCAGGGTTCTCCTTTTCACAGTTACACGTTGAGAAAATGTATTAAAAATAAGAAAAGCAATCCAAAAGCAATTAAATGTGATTAGTTGCATTCATTCATATAGAAATAGTTAGACTTTTTTCATTTGAAGTAATTTTAAACTGTAACACTGAAGTAATTTCAAGAAGATAACATAGCAAACTGGCAAAATAGTGTACTGATCACTGTATCTTAGGTAAAAAATGTAATGTTCAATACAGAACATTTCATAATTATTGGCATCCATAGAGAGAAAATGACTGTATACAATTAAAATGGTAGGGAATAATCTCACAGTAAGGAGCATCATATTCAATAGGGAAAACAATGCAATAGATTCAGAAAAGACGTGCTATAATTATTGGCACCCCTAGAAAGTGTAAATACAATCATATGCAACTGGGGGACTTTTCAACCAAGTATTCACTTCTTAGTGAAGTTACCCACACTGATTTTAGATTTTCATGTTATATTCAAAGATTCAATGGTTCATTGAGACAATGTGAGAGATGTTCTTGTCATTTCTCAAAAAGGACCTAAGGACTGCTGTTGGAGATTATATGATCAATTAAATGTGTATCTGCTTTCAAGAAAATAAATGTCAGTCATGCTTAGATCACCCAACAGGTCATTAAACCAAATTGTATGTTTATACACGTGGGTTTCTAATCACAAAATCAAGCCTCCACTATGGTTGCCTCAGTCCCTTGATCTTAGCGGTACACTAACCCCATGGGCTGAACCACAGAAGAGTGGGCCCCAGAGAGGACTTTGGAACATGTGCAATCTGTACAGATCTGTAATCTGACAGGTCCATTTTATGTGTTCTTCAACTTTGTGACATATTTAAAGAGACGGCCAACTCTTGTATTATTGACAAAGGGTAGCTTTATAATATATATGAATTGCACAGATGCAAATAATTATGTCACATGTGTTTTGTTCTCTTTGATGCATTGTTTTCTCTAGTTGAATGAGTTACTCCGTGCATCTATCTGGGTTATCATTTTCATTCAGAGAGTTGCACTTTATAGCTTCCAGAGCTGCCAGTAATTATAGAGGGTGCTGTACACACACAGAACATGTCTATCTAAGACAAAATTGTTACTTTCAAACACATTACTTTCATACTCTGTAGGAGGACAGGTGAGGAACATCCACAGAACTAGTGCAATTTAGAGAAGTGATAGTGTAGCAGCATGAATGGGCAAAATGGAGGTACATGCCGTGCATACAGCTTCAATTTGGTGACAAATTGCTTATTCCTGTAACTGGGTTCAGCTTTCCATTAGAAGCCTGGTGGGCTGAACGCTAACTGCACTCCGTCTTATCCTGATGGACACACTTGCCTAAATTGTCAGCATATTCTGAAGATGTTTAATTGCATTTTAAGTGTATCACAGTTCACTGATACTTTTCTCTCTCCTGCTAGCCAGACTTCATTTTTACAGGCCTATTTTTAATATGTGCAGTGCGGGGGTTGGGGGCTGATGAAAGGCACACTCTGACACATACATACATCATTCTTCAACACTAACTTTATTTGTCAATTTAATTTCAAACATTTAAAACAGTAAATGTAAGTTGTACCTGGAAGACTATAACATTGTGTTATTCATTGCTTGTCAAATCACCTCCATGTGATCTTCCAACTTTAATAAACCTGTAACATAGCTGCTCTGGGTGGTTTTAGGCACCAGCATTCCAAAATCCCCACTTCCCTAAACACTGCCACAAGAAACGTTCGCCTGTCCAGGGGGTAGGCTCTGCCCCTGCCAGCTAAAATCAACCAGCATCTGCTGGCTCTGTCAAAGTTATTTGAAGTTATTCAATGGGACCAATGCCAATAACTTTTATAACTTCTGATTTTTGTATACTCATTAATTACATATTAATTCATTTAGTATCCTCAACCCTTTGTACATAAACGCCCAACTTATTCTCTGATGAGTCATTATCCTGGAAGGCCTAAAGCAGCTGGCTTTGCTCTGCTTATAATACCTCTAAAATGGCACTGACAGTTTATTATTCAAATTTAAATGTTAGTCACTAAGACTAATAGATTTTTAGGAAGCCTCCAAAATAGCGCCTAACCTCACTCCATTATCTTTTACCGCCTTCCTATTAGAAGCCATCAGGAAGCCACATCCTTTATTTCCAGCCATTGCCTATCCTTCCTCCAAACTAAGAGCAGTGGCCAATGGTCTCTGAACAACAATGCTATCAATGCTCTTTCATCTGCTTACTGTTCACCTAGAGATGGAAAGAATGGGTGTGTGCTCTGCTGTGACGTGTGGAAGTTGGAATGCGATGAGGACCTATATGGATACATAAACACTGTGCATCTGTTTCTTTTCTCTTTTTAAGCATTAAAGGGTCTTCCATCTGTCAAACTAATCCCTCTCTGATAGAAGCATCATGTGCTGAGGGTACAGCAATGCTTTGCATCGTCACTACATTACCATGGCAGCGTTTTCTGCCATACTCTTGCAGTTGGACCAGTGCATGGACACGAGGCTTGATTAGTCATCCCATCCCAAACATCTCGGGAGGACGCAGGAGAAGTTGAACTCCGGCCAGCCATGTAAAACATTAATATGTCTTAAACCCTGGCCATGAATCTTTTACGGAAATTCATCCAAGTGGAAAGGCTGGATGGAAATTCATCAGCAACTTGCAGTAGGCTGCACTTTGTGTCTAGCTACAATAAGTACATTGACTTCCCTGCCCTATGCTTTATACAGTAACTAAAGCACTGATATTACAATTCATACCAATATTACAATGCACACTAACTTCCTCTAATCATAAAATGCACTCACAGTTAGTGGGCACAAATTGACTGTAAGCACAGCCATGTTAGAACAGCTGACGTTATAGCTTATTACTGGGAAGAAAACATGGATCACAGATTAAATTAATTTGCTTGCATTTGCTAAATGAAGCAGACCAAACACACCAGACCCCTCAGTAAATCTGACCTCGGCTGCAACAGAGCATTAATATGCATGTTGATATGAAATCATTATGTTGCCCAGCATTTATTTACAGTGTGGCCACAGCAATCACATTTTATCCCAGCGAGCAATTAAGAGAATTGCCCCGGAATTGGCTGTTGAAGCTACGAGTGGCAAAGTGCTGACGTCCTTTTTTGTACCTTGATGCATCTACAGCCCCATCCATCCATCATGCGAAAAAGTTTCGACCTGAAGATTACATCAGCTTCACAGCGGAAATAATTTAGCCTCTGTGGTAAAATACTGTCATTGCTCCTATCTGCTGCCGTGAAAACAATTAATATAAGTACGCGTGCGAGGGAGATTCGCCATCCAGATAAATGGTTACAATCACTTATGGTTTTAATGGGCCTGCAATGAATTGATATGACTTGAGAGAGGTGCTAGAATAAAAAAAAGCATGAGCCCATCCACACTTAAATGCAGCGCCGCTTAGAGTGACTCTCTGAAGTAATGGCGCCTGACCTTGCTTGGGTCTCTCTGACGCATTAATCCTGGAGAGAAATCAAGAGTTTTCATCTCCTTGTGTCTTTTCCTGCTCCTTTCATCCTCAAAGGTAAAGAACTAATTAAACAAAATGCCGCTTATAGCAGCAGCTGGTGAGGGACCTGGAGTCTGACACTGTCTTGTCCAAACGCTGACAATTAGAGGAGAGGACAAAGCCTCCTTTGTGCATTGCTGAAAATATTTATGTTTGATGTAGGAGGGAGGTGTCGGTGGTTGTTGGTGGTAGACGGGGTTGGCATTGTGATTTTCCCCATCTCAACTCTTTTTTTGTCAGCTCTCGGCTCACACAATGTGTAGGGGTTGGTTGTGGAGGCACTGTTTACAGTGGGTCTGTTCCCTGAACAGGCAGCTGCCACTTGCAAATGGAGAAAGAAGGAAATGCATTCAGGGACCTTGTGCCCACTCTGTCCCTGGCTCATGGCATAGTGGTGGAGGTTCCCCACTGGGGCTCCAGCAATGCAGTAATGCAATTTCATGCCATTGTTCACTCTCCTGCTCTCATTTTTCTTTCTTTCCTATCTTTTTCTGTCTTTCTTCCTTCCTTGGTTTTCTTTCTTTCTTTCTCTTTACATTTGTAAATAGCTTATCCATGGATGCACTCTTTACTCTGAAAGGAGTTACAGAGAAGCAGCCCCAGATTAAATAGTCCAGGGGACAGGGACGGGCCTGACCAGAGCTCAACACAGAGGCCTCTTTTGAATGACAGATGCCACGATACGACAAACACTGTGCAATTCCCAGCTCATTGTTATTCGGCATAGAATCACCACTGGATAAGCGTTGTGTTATTTGCATATTAAAGAATGACATATTCGCATGGTTCTTATTGCGTGAGTAAATATGTTATCTCTCATTACACCATTACGGCCTCTTTCTCAGTAGTTGGTATGCTGCTTGGTTCGTAAAAGACGTACAATTACCTGGAAAAGTGCATGGAGTTGATAGGATGACAGGGTGGGGGGCTGCAAATGCACTCCATTACCGTCCTACCATGGTGGCTGCAGCTCACCTGAGTTCAGTCATCAGCTCTAAAACCCGCTCATGGAAAAATCCTCTTTTCTCTGATTGAGGACTCAAAAAACAGATGTGTACGCAGTGTTAAAACAAGCCCCTCTGACCCTCTTAACATGGAGGATAATGGATGATATGACAGAAATGCATAATGCAAGTATGACTGGTATCCTGTTTGGTTTACAGAACTCACAGCTCTAGATATTTATTGTGTAAAATAGGGATCCATTCCATTACTATAGGTGCTAGACTGTATGGATTTACTGCATGACCAGTGACAGTTCCATTGACAAGCACATCAACGATAATGGAACAACAAGTTTGGAGAAGCATCTGCCACAGCTCGTTGAGAGCAACATTTCATTTCTCTTGACCCAAACCAGTCTTTTATTAACATTTTATGAAGGAAAACAAATGATGAATCCACTCCTGCGGGGGGTTCCAAATCAGGCAGCAATTGTACTGATTAGTCAAACCCCTCGCTGGGACACGAGAGCCAAGGTAATTGGGGAACAGTATGGAGCGGTGACGATCATAACCCGCCAGCGTCTAACTGCGAGTCTTCACAATTCCATCCCTGTTCTACTTGGAAGGTGAAGTTGCTATTAGACTCAACAAAACGCTTTGATTGGCTGAAAGGGCGAACAGCTCAAATTGCAGTCTCCTGCAGCACCAGGAACCAGGCACAGCCAGAGGAGGAATCATTAATGGTCTGTGAAGAAGATGCAGGTGTTGTTTTATTCCCTGGTAACACAGCCACTGAGTCAGGGGGGAGGAGGGAAGCATCCCCAAGTGCCATTTCCAAAAACTAGCAATCATTCACATGCGTAATGTACACATACTGTACACAAAAATACAGAAAAACGAGATAGAAAGAGAAAGAATATAAAAGGAAAAAAAAAGCATTGTAAGATGTGTAAACCGCATAACATATACCGGCTAGGTTAGGTTGAAATATTTTAAATACCACACACAGATAAAATCTCAACATATACTGACATTGTTTTATAGCGTAAAGTCATGAATGGCAATACATGGCAAGAACAGAGTAAAGATCATAAATACTATGACCAAGATCAGTAGTTACCATGTGTATTTTTGTCATCTACATACTGTACTGAACTCACTTTTATGCATACAGCTCCAGTGTTAGGAGCCAGAGTGGTGACCTCACATTGAGTGTCGTTTTTTAACAATCTCGCCATCGGGCCTCATGTCCTGTTCCATTTGTCTGATCGCATTGGGCCCCGTCATCCCCCTGATTAAAATAGCACAGAGTAATTGCTGGTAATGACAGCCTAATTGGGACTGCTATTGTGCAGGCTGAGTAATTCCCTGGCACTAAGAAAAAAAAAAGCCCAACTGTGTTTACCACATCAATGGAGACCCTTAAAGAGTATGGAGACTGGTGTAGGAATAGCATTACCACTTAATGTATTCTATGGCTACGGGACTAGAAAACAACAACAAAACAACAACAACAACAAAAAAACAGTGCTCGCCAGATGCTTGTCCTTGTGCCGCCAGAGCTAGCCTTCATGACCCTGTGTACACAGCACATAAGCTGCACTCCCCGAGCGCATTTTGTTGTCGAGAGCGAAAGGGAGCTGCAAGAGAGAAGGTAAAAATCAAGAAGGTGAGATGAACAAGATGCAGAGAAAGAGAGAGAGAGAAAGAGTGCACAATGAAGGATGGAAGAGGTGTTGCGATTGGACTTTCCACCTTCCTCCGAGAGGGCTGAGTCACACCTCCTGACCCATATGTCAGCCTCACTCATGCCACCACACGGTAGCCCAGGGACCCCGGGCTGTGCAAGGTGAACCGGGGGTGTCAAACTGTGTGTGTGTGTGTGGCGAAGGTGGGATTACTGCTGTGCCCACTTAGCCCTTCTCAAAACTGATGCAAGAGGACATCTCTCTTTATTTAAAAAAAATATGCACACACATAGATTTTTATTCTCTGCAAGGACAAACAAACCTGAGAGAAGCGAATAACACCAGGTGAGATGTACAGTAGAGGTCAGTCCAACAGTCGCATTACTGTAAAACTATGTAACAGCTTACAGTGTGTTTGACAAGGGCTTAGGCGCTTAGTGTGTGTGTGTGTGTGTGTGGGCGCGCACGCAAGAGTCAAAGCTCTCTGCACATTCAGACTCTGTGCAGGCTCCTGAACTTCCTCTCATCTTCATATGGATTTTTTCCCTGTCATTATTTCATTTGTTTTTGATGAGACCGAATGCTTGTTTACCCACCCGCTTAGCCATTGTTAGATTACCCCATTGTGTTGGTGAAGCCATGGAGAGAATGGTTCTTCCTCTCTTCATCCTTGCTCTGTTTTTTTTACCCCTCCCATCCTTCCTCATTTTCTTCCTCCTCTTCCCGGCTATTGACAGACAATAAGCAGACCTCTGCATTGCTTGATTGATTTCTGTCTCCTGTGGGGACTCCAGCGGGCAGGCGTGATGAAGACCGAGAAATGATTTGGAGTGGCTTAGGAGAAGCAGCCCTACTGAAGATTTTCTCATAGGTCTGCCGGCTTTGAAAATCCCCCCGCGCACACTGGCTGATCAATGCGCGGCCTTGCCGTAGGCCGGCGGGAAGAAGCGGCCCCAGCTGACGGCTCTGCACCGCTACCGCGTGCTGCAGCCTCGGTGTCATTTACTGTAAAGAGCTGAAAGAAGCATGCTCCGAATGATTGGAGGATCTCATGAGGCTCATTTTGTGTGAATGCAACTGCAATTTCTAGACCGCACTTTTTTGTGTGTTTGAGTGTGCATGTCTTTCTGTGTTGTTCATCTGTGTGTATGTTAGTGTGTGTGTCAGAGAGGGAAATTGAGAGTACTTGAGAGGATAAAATACACAATGGAACATTCTATTCTATTGTATTCTATTGTAGCAGAGCGGTATGGCTGGAAAGGGAAAGCTACTGTAGCCGGACTACGCCACCCTGGGGTCTAGTACCTCAGGGAATGTTTAAGGGGCGGTTAAGCCTAGATGTGCTTTAAAAACCACAGGTTCTCATCGTACCAAGGGGCATGAATTTACAGAAAACAATAGGAAAACATTTACTCAACTTAAATATACAACGGGCACAAGACTTGACAAAAATGAAATATTTATTACACTCAAACAAAGAACAAAAGGTAGAGTTTACCTGAGGAGGGGCAGACTAGTAAGGATTGTGACTAGACACTCTTAAGTGAAAATGTTTCAAACCACAATGCAACATCCACAGCAAGCAGCACTCAGTTAACTAAAGCATGCAGTTGTACAACCCACCACAAGGTAACTAGCCCCCACTCCAGGAACTCAACCCGTTACAAAAGCAAAATAAATTACACAAAGATGAACAGAAAATAAAGACAATCCTCCAAAGAAAGCAAAACAACGAGACATGAACTACAAATAAAACAACACAAGACAAGACAGCAGCACGACCCATATCAACTACCCCATGCAGGGGAGCAGGCCAACTACCTAAAGGACACAAACATACATTACAAAAAAACACCAGACAACGGCAGGTAGTACTGTACAACACACACACTCATTACCTACACCTGGCGGTGAAGCCCCACACTACCCATGCCACAAGGGGGGGGGGGGCCGGGCGGGGAACCCCCTGACGGAGAACTACACAAAGAAAAGAGAGACAATACTTGAAAACATTAAACAATGACAAACTAAAACACACAGAGGCGACAACATACCTGACAAAAGGCCTGCGCCTTCACACAGAACAGGGCCCACATTGTTGCTGGCCACCTGTGGTCTTAAATGGCTACTGGGAGCTTCTCAATTGATTAGCCACACACCCCAATTAGCTCAAGTAGGTGAGGGGTGAACCAAAACACTAGCAGACAGGCATGCTCTACCTGCTACACTATGATAACATTAATTATTAGGTGGACTAGAAAAGCCATGCTGAATGAGAAAGACTAGTCCTTGAGTGTGTTGGGTATGTTGGCCACTGGGAGGTCTCTCAATTTTAATGGGATTTTTGAGGGTGCACTCAACCCAGGAGTTATTACTTTTCACTCCGGAAAGATCATCATACGTGCAATCATCATACATGTATTGTTGATACTGACATTTTGAACATTTTATTTTCATGCTGATACAGTAAATTGTGTATTATGGTCAGAAATTAGAGGCCAGTGGTGTAGTGGTCCCTGGAGAAGTGGGTATACTCTCACAAGTTGTCCAGAAAAAAGCCCTGTTTTCAAAACAGTGACATGTAAGACTAGGTTACCCAAAAATTGGTCATTCTACTTGCTCACTTTATCATCATAACTTGATTAGGAGCCGTTTGTAGTTACAACTGGTCACACAAGCAGCCTGGATGATGTAAATGTATTTGTCATGAGGCAAACATGGTGTTTCGATTATTTTCTACACATTTATTTAGATAAAATACTTAAAATCTGAAGTTGACAATGCATTCTTGTTCACATTTCATCTTAACTAAAACACAGCTTGTCATGGTTCGGAACGCACGGTTCGCTAGTTCATGGTATGTGCAATGTAGCCTTAGGTCCTACGCTAATGGCAACACTTCCAATTTATAAGTTCATCCAAGGAGACATCATCCCAGTGTTTCGGTAGATAGCATATGGAGGAGCGAGTCTGTTAGAAACAACTTCTACTTTCCACCGCATTTAAAGCAAGATGCCAAAGATTTTAAATATTGAAATACCCTTACCCTAACTTAGACAAGTTTGTCCATACTATCTCGTCTCTGTGCACCTAATTGCTCTGCCATGCGATGCTCTTTGTTATGATTTAGCTTAGCCTTGTAGTTAGAAGGGACTGCACACATCCATGTCTTTCTTATCCTCATGTCTAAAGTTAACCAATCTAATCAGTGAAAGCAGCGAGTACCAGCCAATTAGAGGCAGAGGAGGGTGGGTCATGGCTTCACCATCCTTGAGAAAAAAATGGGCAATCTGGTTCACAATTATTACTGAAAGGTGCGCATGAAGGGGGATTTAGAAGTGGGTATACGCGATGCAGACTAGACCTGGTTGAATCCTGATTCAATCGGATCTTTCACCCGTATCTTTATATTAACTCATGAGTCGCGATTCTCTGGTATCATTAACCAGGATCACTTGAGTCCTAAGTTTCGATTTAAAATGATAAACAGCGCCACACACAAACCTCTTGCAACATTAGCTAACACTAGCCCTAGACATCTTAGCTGCCATAAGATGTATAACTTACAATTTCGTAGGCAACTACAACTCCACAAGTGACAATGTGCAGGCAGTCCAAGATAAGAACTTCCCACAGAGCCGGAAACTGCGAAGCTCGTAGACGGGAACTCATGGATCTCGAGTCCCTAGGGTCGCGCTAATTAACCGCGAACCGCGGTTACATTGGATCAGTTGAGTCCAGTCAGCCGGTTAAAGCGAAGGTGAGTCTCTCCTTGTGTTAGGAAAAGCAACTCCACAACAAACGCCATTTTTTTCACTTCTGAAATAACATAATGTTCTGCACGTAGCCTATAGATGTAATGTATTAAAATAAAATTGTTAATTTGGTCCGGTACACAGTCCGAAACATTGTAAACTGTAGATGGGGACTCTTGAATCCTCGGGTCAGCAGAATTAACC
>JAGFZM010000481.1:72219-89893 GCA_017657215.1 Limnothrissa miodon | reverse complement strand
CTACATGAGGAAACTCACGTAACCGCGGTTACGTGGTTGGATCACTTGGATCTTGAGTCATCTGGTTAGCGCCAGAGCGAGTCTCTCCTCGTGTTAGGAAAGCTAACACAACAAACGCTATTTTTTTCCACTTCTGAAATAACATGATGTTCTGCACGTAGCCTACAGATGTTGTTATGACCTTAAAATTATTATACAGTTTACTCTATTTTACTGATGTTAGTGTTCCTATCTCAGTTTCTGTTAACTTTAAAGTCATTTGTGGTGTGAGCGACCTCTAATGGTCAACATTGATATTTCAGTGCATATTGTTTAAAGTTCGTTTGAGACATTATTATAATAATAATAATAATAATAATAATAATAGCTATGCATAATACTACTACTACTACTACTACTAATAATAATAATAAGTAATAACAATAATAATAATCTATAACCCCCTGGGTGAAATTCAGGAAAACACAATCACTCCGGCTATAGGCCTAATATTGATAACATCATTAGTTGTCTTCTATTAGCAGTCTATATAATGTAAGGCTATGTTATTATCATAAACATATTAGTAGATCCAGCAGTGGTAATAACCATTGTACACTAGGACTCTTGTTGATTGCTAAATCTTGTCGATTTAGCAATACTGACTCAAGTGACTCGCATGACCTTGATCAGTTGAGTGAGTGACTCAGAATAACCCGAATCCTGAAGAGGAATCGATTTTGCCAGGCCTAATGCAGACTGAAAAATAAGTGGGTATACGCCGTATACCTGCGTATACCCTGGACTACACCACTGTTAGAGGCTATATTTAATGTGGGAAAAATTAGTTTACACTACCAAAAATGCAATTCAAAGGAAGCAATTATTTTGTTTTGCTGTAAATGTCAACAAACTCTCCATAAATGATACTGGGCAGTTATTTATCCCAGCAACCTGTCGTTGACTAGATTCTCTTTTGCCTTTAGACAGAGTACTGTGAAGGAGAACTGCATAGCAGAGCAGACAAAAAGCGATTAACTGTCCCGCTGTGCCGTTCACTCCGTGGTCCATCCTCGCCCTTAGAAGTGGATTAGCACGGCTGAACCACTGGCAGGTGTCACAGGTAAGTTAAAACATTTGCCCACCCTGTACCTGTCTCACTCTCGCTCTCAGCCAACCCTGACAGCGCAGTCACACAAATATTACTAATGTTGTTCATGCATGCAGTAGACGCACAGTCTGCAGCCAAGCGCATGCTGAGTGGAAGATGGAACCCCCTGCCAGACGCAGCCTTGGTTGTCACCCCAACATACCACATAAGTTCGGCAGGTCCTCATATGTAGCTTACGCATAGAGAATGTGCCTGATGAAAAAAAGAACACTTAGCACACCCCCTGCTAGTTTTGAAAGGCTCCTAGTTTTAATTTCAGCTGCTTCAGTGACCTTTTGATAGGGAAATTTCCCATTTACAGCTTTATGTGTACATAGTCTAAAGACCGAGATGGCTATAAATGGTGGGCACCACATTTTCTGCAGCACCTCTTACCTGCACAATGTGAGGACCCAGGTCCTTCAGGGGCCTTAGATCCCACATGCATAAATTATCACCTCTGGAATGCACAAAATGGACTGCATCTTGACAAGGTGTGCAGTCTGGGCCAACTTCCAGAGCCAGATCCCAAGCCATCAGTCACTATGCAAAAGGAGGGGGGAGCTTTTTAAGAATCAGGGCTGATTGTTCAGCAGGCTTCCACATATTTCATGGAGTAGAATCCCAAACACATGAGCAGTGCAATGAATTAATTTTTTCCAAAAGTCTGTCGTTGTCTTACCTGACTGAAGGATAAGTGTGTCTGTCTGCAGACGTCCCAACATCACCGGCCTCTTTTTTGTACACCGTGTCTTGTGGTCACAAAAAAAATATTGTTGCATAGTGCAGGGCCTTGGGATCACGACCGGTATTGTGATCACTGTGATTATTCTTGGCGGCGTTTGATTAGCAGGTGGAACCCTGTTGTTGTCAGTTGCCAGTCGCCCTTGGGAGCCCTTGGCTCCAGGGGCTGAGTGGGCTGTTCCGGAGAAAAAAGAGATGTGCCTTGTTAATATGATCGGACTGACACGCTGTTTTGTGCCGGTAAATCAATATTCAATTCTGAGTCGCTTGCTCGGCCTGCTCTGGGACCTGTGAGCACAAGCAAAAGTGTCAGAGCCTACAAGATGTATGCGATGTTTTGACTTGGGCATTAAATTCTCCACCCCGCCCTCCCTCAATACACACACATACACACACACACATATTCCCATCTCTGTTCCTGTGAACAAGGCAGGGATCAATTTCTGCTCTGGTGCCGACCAATCAGCCCTGTAATAAGGCAGGTCTCTCAGCTTATTCCATATAAAATTATTTCACACCACACACAAATGCTCTCTCTCTCTCACACACACACACACACACTTGTCCCTTATCAACACAGCAGCAGGACCCCACTTTCTCTCTCTCTCATACACATACACACACACACACACACACACACACAACCACCATTATAGCAGTGACTACAAGACTTTGTACACATACCATTCCCATGTACTGTATACAGTAGCTATTCTGACATGCATGTGCACACAGAAACATATAGCACACACACACAGACACACTTTCTTCCTCTGACATGCACACTCTCCCTTTCTCTCTCTCTTTCACATAGAAACACAGCCTTGTAATAAGCCAGGTCTCTCAAGTTATTCCATATAAAATTATTTCACACCACACACATGCTCTCTCTCTCTCTCTCTCTCTGTCTCAAACACACACACTTGTCCCTTATCAACACAGCAGCCGGACCTCACATCAAACAGAGGCTGTTTGCACTACACAAGGACTGGGATCCACTGCCTGATTTAAAAATGTTAAGTGGAGGTCAGAGCAGAGCTAATGACTCCAAGGAGAATCTGCTTTGGGCTTAATTAAGGGAAGCAATGCTTTCAGGTCCAGCCATTAAGTTTTTTTTAGTCAGGTTGTGCCTGTAGGTTCAGAGGAGTGTGCGTAAGAGGCTATATGTGTGTGTGTGTGTGGGTGGGTATAAATTAGCAAACTTATGAGTCTGAGCAAGCATGTGTTTTTGTCAGATTTGGGGACACCCACTTGCATCCTGACCACAAGAACACACAGACACACACACACACACACAAAGGAAAGAGAGAGAGAGATGACACACGATAATGAGTTCCAAAAGTTTGACTTTGAAGCGTTCTCAATAGCTGTGAGGGAGAGGTGTGAACAAACCAAAATGGGCTCTTTTTATTTCTCTCTATTGCTTTCTTCTAAAATGTGTTGCTTTTTTTCATCCCATTGTCCCAGAAATCCCTGGGGGTAGGGGAAAGAAGAGGCTTTATATCTTGGTGAAAGTAGCACTTTGTCAATGTGCTTGTGTGAACACTTTGGCTCTCTCTCAAAATGAGACCTAGTGCCTTTGCCCATTTCTCCTTTTCTGGCCCAGATTTATTTTACTTTATTGAAATAACACATCTAGTTTGCAAGGCTAGTGCTGCCTAGTGCTTCTGGTCAATATCACATTTTTAGCACTCTCACTATAGCACTCTCCAAAAGCGAATTCTTCGGCTGATTTTTAAGTAGACAAAGAGAGGAAAAGTTATGTCCATGGTGGAAGGGCAAGATTGTGTTTTTTATCTTTTGGTTCTCTTACAGCCAATTAAAAAAAAAATAAACATTTTTACCACACCATTTATTTATTTATTTTGCAAACCATTGATGTTCATTTTCAAGCACTACTTTGACAGACAAGCTTTTTTTTTTACTTTCGGTTTTGTTTCCTCTGACTTTTTCAGATCCTGTAATAACCAAGGAATCCAAACTAGAAGCAGCCAAGAGAGAGCCTTCATTCATCCCATTATGAGCCATCATCAAAGGGACTACAAAGCTTGTAAATTAACCTAAAACACTGTCTGGTGTGTATTTATGGTGTGATGTCACTGCCGGTTGCCAAGCGCCAGCGATAGTGAATGGCCATAGCAACGTATCTGAAACGGCAAGTGCACACAACAGGTCGATTTCCTTCCTTTTTGATGAAAAATAGTCTGATTGGTCCATGGGTTCATTCTCTGTTTGTTTTGAATCTATAAAGCCATATTGTTAATACATATTTTGATGAACTTTCTGTGCCACTACAATAATTTCCAGTCACTGCTTTGTTTAAAAGGAGGTCTGCCCAACATGAGCTCAAACTATTAAAGTGATGACCATGGTTACAGTGTAAACAAATTAGAATGAAAAACTAATTTTTCAAAGAATTTGCCGTAATTAAACTGTGTGGAGAAAGAGGCATGGGGTTGGTGGTGTGCTTGTGTGTGGGGGGTTAATCCCTGTGACCCGTCCGATGCTGGTCTTTGTGAAAGCATTTACACTTTCATTAAAGAGGTTAGTCAGGCAGAACGCAATCGTTCCGAGTGCTGCAGTAAACACACAAGCCAGCCCTGTGACTGGTGCTTCCTCTCCTGGTCACGCAGCATGTAATTGGGCCCAGTGGGACATCACGCAATGCATGTGCGTGTCTGTATATTAGCAAGGCTGAGCCTATAGCACTGGTCACTGCCTTTGCCTTCAGAAAAACTCCTGCGAATGCGACGTCTCAAGACATTAGCAATTAGAGGCCTGGACAGAGTCAAAGGTGCTTTGCAAGCTTTGTGTGCCAGCAAAAAACAATCTAACTTCACTGTGAGCTGTAATTGTGAAAAATTGTGTTGAATCACGCAGATAGAGAACCCAAAAATCAGCAAAAAAGGAACTTTTCTTTTAAGGAGAGCAGACTTGGAAGCATAAATGCTGATGGCACATGGCAAGGAGCAGATGCCAGGACAGAGAGAGAGAGAGAGAGAGAGAGAGTTTACCTCTTTCTAAATAATCCATTCCCCCAAAAGCACTTAAGCATTATCAGTTTCCCCAGCTCAGTGGGGAAAAATAAATGCTCCACTTATCATGACAATGCAGTAATTGTCTGAAGTGTGTGATTGGCCAAGTGCTGATCAAATGGGGATCAAATCACGTCCCCATTAGCACAAGCTTATACCCGAACAGCGCATCAGTTTGATCCCCTATAGCGCGCTACCTGGAGGGGGGCTCCTCTCATGTTAGACCACGTAAACATTCACTGGTCTTCCTTATACTTGCTCATTCTTGCATGGATTTTTATGTCTGTGTTGTACATTGCAGTCAGCTTTTGTGTGCGTGTATGTGTGTGTGTGTGAGTTTGTGTTTGTGAGATGTGTGTATTCGAATGCAGGCATACTATCTCTGCTGCACACTGTGGTGGTTTTCTTTTCCCATGTGATGTGATTCGCAATTCATCTGGGTAAAAGCCACAGTGTTCCATGCTATGTGACCAGAGAACAACATTGTCCGGGACAAAATGGAGTCCATATTGATCGCTCCTTGCATTAGGTACACATATGACACAATGTCCTCTGGTAAAGCCATGTTGTTAACAACATGCATCCCCCCAGTTTTTCCACATCCTAAATGCATTACATGATTGGCAAACTAAAGCGTAAAATGGTTGACTGCCTTGTCAGGATGGGGGGAACGTGTACGGGCGTTAATCCAACCAGAACCAACCAGCCTTGACTCTTGCCATAGGGTGGAAAGGAGCCAGAGACCTTGTCTTAGAGAGCCTGCTGGTGGAATAAGAGACCCAGACACCAGTGGCTCTCGAGCCTTTCCTCCCTCCCTTTCTCCTTCCCACCCTGCCTGCTGTGTAGGCAGCCTGATAATAGCCACCACCGGGCACTCATCCTTTGTCTCCCACACTCTGCTGCACCTGGCCGGGGGGGCATCGGGTTTGTTTGGCACCACACCGGCTGTCTCTGTCTGAGCCTTCTCTCTCTAGACAAGCGGAACAGGAGAAAAGTCTCTTTTTTGTGTTTTAAAAATGTGCGCAGTCATGATCTAGTGTCATCCACCTCCATTTCTTGCCCTTTTTTGCAACACCTTTATGCATGCAGTTGCTGTTCCCTGAACTCCATATGAACTAAATGAATGTCAAGGTGGTGGGTGGGAAGGTACATAGCTCTCTGTATTGTGATCCAGTAATGAGTAAGGTCAATTCTAACTACTACTTCAGCATGCATGGAGAGACTAGAAACACAGCGCTAGAGATACCAGAAGGCCTGTGCTGCTTTTGAACCTGATGAGAATGCGCTGGGTGTTGCTATTCAGCTGTGGTCACACATGGCAGGGGGAAGATGAAAAGTAGCCTCCCCTCCTGGCATCAGGGCTGATTAATTAGCATGACTAGCGGAGCACAGGTCGTCTCGGTGGGTGGAAAGAAAGCATTTTACAGTTTGTTAAGTTTGGAAATGGGGAAATCAATGGCGAATGGTCTGTGCTCAGCTCAAATTCAACTGCTGGTAAACAGCCCCATTTCTGAGTCCTCAGGCAGGCTACAGTAGATGGCAAGGTTGAACTGCAGCAGCTTCTCACTGACATATCTAGCCTCATATTATTGACATGTGTTATAAAATTTCTAATTTAATGACTGCTGGGAGAATGGAGATCCAGACAAAGGCAGGAGACCCGGACTGATCGATGCAGATGATGGAAAAGGAGTAAGTGAATGAAGAAAAAAAAGAGAGAGAGAGAGAGACACTTAAATACGTGTGTCAATTGCACAGTCGTTTGCTTTTGGCTGTACAATTTATATCCATGACCTTGAGCACCCTGGAAGGTCAAACCAAACTCCTAAGTTTCAATATTCTTCAAATACTTGCAAGCCCTTGTAAGGTGGAACAAATTGAAACAAGATGAATCATTCAGGTGTTGATGTCCGAGTAGAACATTAACATTACACAGGCAGCAACAGAGCCCTGGGGATGTGTAATTAGTTCACTGCTAGCCGGGTGCTGCGCTATTGGAAATGTAGCTGCAAGTGGAAGGCTTTCGCATTAACCTCTCTGAATTTCTTCCCTCCACCCATGCCATCCATCTCACGCGTCCACCCCTTGCTCCGGGAGTTAAATATGCCAAAGATGAATGGCCTCATTGGATGGGATAGTTGGACCACTGGACAGCTATCAATCAAACGTCAACATTGGGGTGGCGAGTAGAAGAAAAAAGGTCCCATATACAAGCTACTGAAGTATGTGCTTGTATCTTGAATATGGTCTCAAAAATGTATTTATCAGGACCTTAGCAAGGCCTGAGCTGTGTCTGAAACAATATCCCTGCAAAAAATAATTGAAAAAAAAAAAAAAATGTGTAGCCAAGGTAGGTGTGGTACATCTGACTCTGAGTATGAGTCAGGAAACAAGGCTGCTGAGGACTGATAAATAGAACTCTTCTGACAGGAATTGAAAAGTAAGAAAACAAACCCTGTGTAATGTTTTGCCTCTCATTCAATCACAAATTCCCCAAAAGTGGTAGCGTGGTCTATCAGATGTTTCCGGTAATGATATCCTTGCTTTGCACAAAATTGCTGCTAAATTGAACAGGAATGAGTGGGTCTTTGCTACTTTTCATTCTAAGAGACCAAAACATGAAATGGAAAACATGTGTGAACAGTGAACAGTTCAATTAGCTATGAAGGCTACATAAATGACTTTTTTAATAAAAGCAGGGACCCTCTGTTTTTGTGCATGAAAAAAAACATGAAAAGGTGAGTATCTGCACCGCTTTCCATTCGTGATTTGACTGTCACCAAGGTGTTTTTACTCATTGATTGAAGTGATTTATTTTGCTCTCGCGGCAGGGAATGGTGAGTTCATTCATCAAACAGGAACAGAAAAAGGAAAACAATTAACACAGGCAGCAGAATGATGAAGAGTGACACGGCATGTTGATTTGAATTCCGTTTTATGGTTTCTTTTTTGTGTGCTCATGTGCGTGCGGGGTGTTGCTGCTGTTGCATCTCCATTTTAATTAATACTGAAGGCAACCTTGCAAGAGAGCGTGAGCATCCTTATCCCCCTCTTGCAGGTACACAAACAATCGATGCTTGCCAAGTGCCTCTGTGTGCCATTTAATTGGTCTGCTTTGAAATGCATCACAACCAAAAATGCTCTACATCCCAATACACCCAGTTCTCTTTCGTTTCGAAGCCGAAACGTACGAGTGGATGATGCCTATCATCTCCTGCTTTTCTGAAGTCATTTTAAACCAACCCTTTGAAAAAAGGGCAGTAAGCGCACTGACGCGCGCAGGCAACTACTTAGACAGCCCTGTGTGACGTCATAAAGTCTATATATTGACTGCGCTTACGCTTCAGGTCCTCTTTGCCTCTTTCACCTCGCCTACTGCGTGTGTTCTGAGTCGTCTTTTCGTTTGCTCTTGCAAATATTTCTAAAACCCAACGGCTTTTTTGAAAGCCCACCACAAAAGCTTTTTTCAAAGCTCTCCGAGGGATTCCGTCTTGCTCAAAGTGCTCACGCCGGTCCCTGACTTCTGGTACCCCGAGACGCAAGATGGTACTCGTCTGTGCACAGATTGTGGCCGTCCGATGGCGATCTCCGACCGCCATGCTATCTGTTTTATCTGCATGGGGAGCGAGCATGCTATGCTCGCCTTTTTGCGGCCAGATCTTTGCTCGGCTTGCGAACGCCTCTCCCCTACGGCTCTAACCCTCTTCCCCCGCTGGCACTAGTGCTCTCGTTACCCGCCAGTCTATCGATGTTTCCCCTGCGTCCCCGCACCCGTTTGGGCTTATCGATCGGTCTTCAGTGGCTACTCGGCCGTCGGTTAGCTTCTCAGCGGCTAGCTTGCTACCAGCTAGCCAGCTAACCGCGGCCCACCAGGCTAGCCCTGCTAGCTCCATCGGCGCTGCCTTTGCCCGCGCGGCTACCACGCCGCCTCAGGGCGACGACGATGACGAACCAGTAATCAAGGCCGTGGATGAAGAGGAGTTGTCCTCCTTCCTCTCCGCTCAAGGCGCCACTGTCGAAGATATGCCACCGGTTGTGAAGACCCACGCCGCCCAGTTAGCTTCTGAGCTAGCTTCGTTGGCTATACAGGCGGCTAGCAGGCTAGGCCTGCCTCCGTCTCAGCGCTATCCGGAAGGGCGTTTCGACCCCTTTTCCGGCGCGCTCCCCTCTCCGGACGCTCTCCCTCTCCCTGCTCACCCCACGGTTGTGGCTGACGCGCAGGGCTCCTGGGAGGCTCCCTACGCCGCCATTGCCCCTATCCAGGGACACGCGGCGTTCTACGCGATGGACAGTGCGGGCGTTCAAGGCCTTCATCTGTACAGGCCAGGCGATAAGGGCGATGAATACCGCCTTTCTTCTCTCCTCCTTGGCTGAGGAACTGGTGGCAGATCTGACTGCGCAGCTCTCGGACCTAACCGTCCATCAGCTGCGCAGAATCACCGCTCTCACTTCGCTGGCTATCCGGGCGGCCATTAAAGCCGACGGGCGCTCCCTTGGCTCATTGATCGCCCTTGACAGGCATCTCTGGCTGAACCTCTCCTCTATGCCAGAGAAGAAGCATCTCCTGAATGCTCCCATCTCCGCCGATGCTCTGTTTGGCCAGGCGCTGGAGCTACAGCGCGACCGCTTAGAGAAGACGAAGTCGGCGGCTCAGGCCCTGCAACCCGTGCTTCCTAAGCGTGCTCCGTCTCACTCGACCGCTCCCGCTGCTCCTCATACGCGTGCTCGTACGCCTCAATGGACGCAACAGAAGAAGAAGGCGGACGCGCCACAGCCGGCTACTGGGTCGCAACCCACTTGGCAGCGCTCCCGCTCACGCGGGCGCCCATCTCCCGCCAACCGTCCGGCTAGCCGGGAGCGGCGTAAGAGGCCACAGCGATCCTGATGCGATCGCGTGTGCGCGGCAGAGCATGTCATGTGATCGCCATCCATTGACTGCTATGCCTCTGTGTGCTCTCAAGGGCCCGGGTCCTCGCTCTACAGTCCCCAGCTCGGAGCGTTCCCCCCCGCTTCGGCGGTCCTCTCTGATCTCATCCCCTTACGGGGTGCTGAGTTTGCCTTGTTCACAAGCACTCCGCACACACGCTACCGCCCCTCTGGGGCAATATTTCACAATGAGCCCCGGCCCAGGCCGGAGGACGCTCTCTGTTCTGTCAGCGCTGTCACGCACTGGGGCGCCGGTGCGGTCTCCGGTGTGCGTTCAGCTGACACACGCCCCGCGCTTTGCGCCTCGCGTGATGACACGCCTCGACGGCGGCCAGGTGGCACCGAGGCCTCTGCTAGTGTCGCGACCTCCGCGTTCTCTGTCCCCTTCGCCTCCGAGCAGTGGGCATGTGACGCTTCGGAGTCGTTCACGGTCGAGAAGTCCTCCCCGTCCTCTCTCGCCACTTCTGTCGGTCGATTCATCGCCCAGATACGCGCAGAACTGTCTGCTCAGTCTGACACGTCTGCCCTTGGCCAGACGGGTAGCTTCTCCCCCCTCTTCGAGGTCGTCGCCAACACGCACTCCGAGTCGGCTGCCCCACGGGGCGTCGCAAGTGCAGTGCGCGGCTCATCGACCACCAACGTCGCTGACGCGCGCTCCAGGTCGGCCGCCCAACAGGGTGTCGCAGGTGAAGCACGCAGTTCACCGACATCGGATTTCGCTGACGTGCGCGCTGAGTCGGCCGCCCCACCGGGCGTTGCGAGTAATGCGCACAGCCTTTCAGTCACGCGTGAGCGCCCAGTGGTCTCACACACGGCTAACTGGCCCTCAGCCCCCGCACACTGTTGGGTCTCTGGTCTGTCAGTCGGACGCTCTTCAGCTTCGCGGACAGCCTCAGTCTTTGACCTCGGCCCCCCTAGTGCCACTCGGAGGCAGCATAGCACTTCGTTTGTCCTTGCTGCCTCCTCATGCCGCCGCTCTGCTCCGGCAGAATTGGGCGATGTGCACAACGTCACGTTGGGTCCTGTCAACAGTGTTGAAGGGCTATCAACTGCAGTTCAGGTGGCCACCCCCGCCCTACAGAGGTGTCATGGAGTCAGTGGTGCCCCCCTCCAGGGCCCCTGCTCTCAGACAAGAGCTTTGCAATCTCCTGAGAAAGGGCGCTATTTAGCGCGTAGATCCGACGCTGGCGCGCGCAGGTCGCTACAGTGGGTACTTCCTGGTGCCCAAGAAGTCTGGCGCTTTTCGCCCTATTCTAGACCTCAGAGCGCTCAATGCTTCGCTCAAACCTCTCACCTTTCGCATGCTCACGGGGCGCATGGTGGCGGAGTCAGTCCGCCAGGGGGACTACATGGTCACCATAGACCTTCAGGATGCCTATTTTCACATAGGCATAGTCCCAAGGCACAGGCGTTTTCTACGCTTCGCCTTCGAGGGCAGGGCGTACGAGTACGCAGCCCTCCCCTTCGGTCTATCTCTAGCACCTCGGTGCTTCACCAAATGCGTGGACCTCCTATGCGCCGCAGGCGGCGCTGTCCCACTCGGCCTCTTACACTTACGCCCGCTGCAGCTTGCCTTAGCGGAGCTAGGTGTATCCTCCAGGTCGAACCCCGCCCGTCGGATCTTAGTGTCCAGACGCATGTGGCTAGCCCTCGCGCATTGGCGCAGGCCGTCCTCCTTCACCGGAGGCGGCGCCTTGGGCGCTATAGCCAGACGCATGACGGTGACCACCGATGCGTCCAAGACCGGTTGGGGCGCCGTTTGCTGCGGTTGCCCCGCCAGGGGGACATGGGGCACAGCCTCCAGGAGATTACACATCAATGTGTTAGAACTCCTTGCTGTCTTCTGCGCTCTGAAGGAGTTTCTCCCTCTTCTCAGAGGAGAACACGTTCTTGTGCGTACAGACAACACCACTGTTGTGGCGTATATCAATCGCCAGGGCGGCACGCGCTCTCCGGACCTGTTTCGCCTGCCGTACAAGCTGCTCACCTGGGCCTCCCGCCACTTCCTGTCGGTCAGGGCGGCGCACTTGCCAGGTGTTCGCAACACAGGCGCGGACCTCCTCTCCAGGGGTGTTCCGCGTGCAACCGACTGGCGCCTCTGCCCAGCCGTGGTGCACAGCCTCTGGTCCCGCTTCGGGCGGGCACGAGACGATCTTTTCGCCTCGAGAGAGAACGCTCATTGCCCAGCGTGGTTTTCGCTGGAACGAGATGCGCCGCTAGGGTCAGACGCGCTGGCACACCCGTGGCCACGCGGTCTGCTCTACGCTTTTCTCCCCCTTCCTCTGATGCGTCAGGTGTTGGCCAGGATCAGAGCGGGGGCTCACAGGGTGATTCTGATCGCCCCCAATTGGCCATCTCAGAGCTGGTTCTCAGATCTGGTCTCACTGTTAGATGGCCAGCCGTGGACTCTCTCTCTGAGGAGAGACCTCCTATCGCAGGCTCACGGGTCGCTGTGGCACCCCAAGCCGGAAGCATGGAGACTGACGGCTTGGCCCCTGAACGGGCGCGTCTCCTAGAGAGCGGCCTGTCAGACGCAGTGATAGACACCGTCCAGGCTGCTAGAGCTACGTCCACTAGGTCGTTGTATACACTGAAGTGGCGTGTTTTCAGCACGTGGTGCAGAGACAGAGGCTGTGATCCTCTAGTCTGCCCTATTGGCGAGGTGCTTGCTTTTCTGCAACACCTGTTTGATCAGGGTCGTACACCCTCTACTTTGAAGGTGTACCTCGCAGCTATTTCAGCATGCCATGTTGGCTATGCTGGCGTTTCCCCAGGCGCTCACCCCCTTGCGTCGCGCTTCATGAAGGGTGTCAGGCGGCTCCGCCCCTCTTCCTCCCCTTCGGTCCCTACTTGGGACCTAGCCACTGTCCTACGCGGACTGGCCCTTACGCCCTTTGACCCTCTGTCGAGTGCCAGTCTAAAGATGCTTTCCCTTAAGACTGCGCTTCTGCTCGCTCTGGTCTCGGTGAAGCGTGTCAGCGATCTGACTGCCTTGTCGGTCAGTCCTGACTGTCTTGAGTTCACGCAAGGTGACGCGCGGATAACGCTGCGACCAAATCCCTTTTCTCGCCCGAAAGTGCTGTCCACTGACCCTCGTTCGAGGGTCATTGAGCTCGCAGCCCTTCCTGAGACGGGCAGTTCTGTGCCCATTACTCTGTGCCCAGTCAGAGCGCTTCGTGCCTATTTGACGCGTATGCAGAGCATCAGGAAGACGAACCAGTTGTTCGTCTGCCATGGTGAGCGTGCCAAGGGTCAGGCCTTGTCTACCCAACGCATGTCGCATTGGCTTACGGAAGCCATACGTCTGGCATATGAGGCTGCGGGTGTTCCTCCGCCTGCTCATGTCAGGGCGCACTCCACCCGTGGAGTGGCGGCTTCTTGGGCCTTCTGGAAAGGCGTCCCCATGAAGGATATCTGCTTGAGCGCTTCGTGGGCCTCAGGCAACACCTTCGCGCGTTTTTACGCATTGGACGTCACCAGGCCGGGTGTAGCAGAGAGTGTTCTCTCTGGGCCCGGCGGCGGTCCCATGGATCTTCCCACCTCGGGCTCCTTGGTGTAGGGCTCTTGAGGCTTGGTTGTAGTGATCCACTCGTAGGTTTCGGCTTCGAAATGAAAGAGAACATTATGGATACTAACGTATCCTCGGTTCTCTGAGTGAGAAGCCGAAACGTACGCTTCGGGCCTCAATCGCCGACGCTGGCGAGCTTGGCAAAGAGGACCTGAAGCGTAAGCGCAATCAATATATAGACTTTCTGACGTCACGCAGGGATGTCTAAGTAGTTGCCTGCGCGCGTCAGTGCGCTTACTGCCCTTTTTTCAAAGGGTTGGTTTAAAATGACTTCAGGAAAGCAGGAGATGATAGGCATCATCCACTCGTACGTTTCGGCTTCTCACTCAGAGAACCGAGGATACGTTAGTATCCGTAACGATATTGGCTGCAGCAGCCCTTCACATAGTTGAAACCACAACTTGGATCTGGTCCAACGCAAATCACTTCTGATGCAAAGTCGTTTCATATAGAAAGTTCTAAGACTGCATCAGTAGTGTCTACAAATGAACAAATGTACTCTATTTGGTCAAACGAAGAAAAAAAAATAATAATAATAATAAATAATAAAACCCACATAAGATAAACCACTGCAACAGACATCTTACATATCCACATTTCCACTTACATATCCACTTTCTTTATCCGTGGATAAATTTAGCCCTGTCCAATCAGAGACCAGGCAGAAGCAGACACTTCAGCCCGGCAGGAAGTGGGGTTGAAGAGATCTCCAGAGCTCCTAAGCCTCTGTGCTAAACACAGGTGTTTTTCCTCACTCAGGCGTTGCGTGCAACAACAACAACGCCGTGCAATGTGAGAACATACACTGTCTCTATTCATGTCATCTTCACAATCCCTCGGCAGCGTTCATGTATACATGAGCACCACCAAGCATGCAAACAACATTAATCATTCAAAAAGAGATTTTGTTTTTGATGAAAGGCTCCAGGGGGAATGATAATTGTGAAGCAATATCACATAATATGAATTATACAACAATTGGGTCAGGTTGAACTATTGAAGGTTGAATTTCTGATTCATTTTTTTCTGAATTTCTGACACATTTTACTCATCAATAGCAGTGAGGATGACCCACGATACACCATTGGTGACTTAATAATCACTGCATTTTCCATTTGGTTGACCAATGTGACTGTTCCATTAATTCGATGCGAGACACCAAATTCTCATCACATTTGGCAGTTCACTAAGAAAAATGATTTAAAGGAGAAGTATGGAATATGAAGCTTTGGCAAGCAGGCAAGAAAGCAGGTGTGTGTACAAGCACAAGATAGCTGCTCACCCTGACCTTCTGAATTTAAATTCAGAAACTTTAAAAAATTTCCATAACATTAGCTATTTGTAGTTATTTACGAGATTTAACTAAAATAACGATACAGTAATGGTAAATGGACTGCATTTATATAGCGCTTTTCTACTCCTACGAGCACTCAAAGCGCAACATATGCCTCTCATTCACACACATTCATACTCCGATGGCAGTGGCTGCCATGCAAGGTATCATCCTGCCGCCAGGAGCAATTGGGGTTCAGTATCTTGCTCAAGGATATTTCAACGTGGTCAGATGGAGTGGGGCTCGAACCTGTATCCCTCCGGTTGCCGAACGGCACCTCTACCACCTGCGCCACCATCACCCACAATGCATTTTAGAAAAAGTTTGCTTTATTGTCACAACGGAACATCAAATTCAAATATTGGACTTGATAGTCACAAATTTTGTCATGTTTATCTGAGTTAAGATAACTGATGGGGATGTTCTTTTAATTGTTATTCAAGCAATGTATGTCTCGTCACCAACTCACCATGCATGAACACACTTCAGCCCTAAGCATACTTACACTTTTTTTTTTTTTACTTAACATTACCTTATTGTTTAGAACTGTTGTTGTGCATCTGCACTTTATTGTTGTCAACGTCTACGCATGGGACAGGTGTGAAACATAATTTCTATTCCTTCTTATGTCAAGTGCATGTGAAGAAATTGACAAATAAAACTGCCTTTGACTTTCAGCAATGATCTCACTTGTGGGTAACTGGTTCTCTCTGCCAGACTCTGGCATGTTGCAGGATGTGTGGGCGCTGGCAGGTTATACACGAGTGTTGGCAACAGGGACGGTGTAGAATGCCCTCTGATGGACAAACTATAAAACGGCAACACTCATGCCATGGTTGAAGGGTGTTTCGTCCATTTTTATTTTAATTTTGAAATATTCATTTATTGGCCATTATAAATGCCAATACCGATAATTTGAAAAATGCCTAATATTAGCCGATAATATTGGCCTGCCGATATATCGGTCGGGCTCTAATCAGAATGCAGAAGTTGCCGACGTTGAAATATCGTGAAGGTGTCAACGTTTCTTGAAACGTAGACTAGACTAAAAGGTAAATTTGAGGACTCGTGAATTTGCCAAGGGAGGGTCATTTAAATGCCCCTGCAAGTTTCTATTAGATTACTTTTATCCTCCGGTGGACCCATTCAACTAACGAACGGCTCCATTCTTATCCCTCTGTTCACCAATCCTGCCAATGCACACTGAACTGAATGCAGACATGCATTTACTAGATCTTTGCTGCTAACTTTCCTTCTACTCCTCTGTGAACGCTGTCTGCAAAAACGACATTTAATCGAAAAGTGTTTCAATCGTCCCGGCTCTCCACTACTATCTTTTAATTGTTGCGCCACTTGAACCCATGGTGAAACGAAATTTCGTCTTATTCTTCCTAACACTACTTATTCCCTCTGCTGTGCTAACAGTGAGTGCGTTTACATGATCACAATAATCCGATAACTAACTTGATCGTTTTTTTTTTTAAAGTTACATGCGTTTAACCTATTAAGGCACACCCCTATTTTTCTTATTAAAAAAAAAAAAACTAAAAAAAAACGGCATACCCAAATTAAAAGCTTGACTGTTCCTACATAGTTTTAGACTCAGGGATGTGCCTCATACCATTGGAAAGGTGACACCCTGAAGTTTTTTTGAGAAGAATATGTATGTTTCTGTGACATATGGGCAGAGTTACAGAAGTTGGAACTAAGTTTTTTTTCCCCGCTCATTTCAAATGTCTATGAACTAAGATATGAAGGTACCATCCTTATGATACCCCCAAATCAATAAATCTAGGCCCTAACTCCATTTCTCAGCTTGCTACACAAAAAATTTGAAGTCAAAAGACCAAAAATATGTTTTTTGAATATACATGCTTTTATAAGCTTTCAGGCTTCCCCTTGTATGTGAAGACAGGTTATGAACAAGGTAGATAAATGTCATGAAATGAAAAAATCTGGAAGCCTGTTGGCCGCAGCCAGTTGTTGGAAAATTTCTGGGGGGATTTAGTACGGATCACATCCAATAACTGTGATTTTTTCGTTGTATCTGAGACGATCTCGGTTATCAAAATGAGAAATATCCATGTCAGCAACTAGAGTTCACGCCAGTGTTCGGGCCCCAAAATGACTACAACTAGATAAGAACACGTTATGATGTCACTCTGATGATGACACTGAAATGTATCATTTGCGTTAGGACACATATGTTTTTTTTTTATTGTTGCAACAATTACAATGCAATTGGTACTTGCTCTCCGGTTGGAGCTTCGCGAGCACATCCTTCAGAAGCGCAGAGCTGCCCCTGAAGTAAAGAATGCCTTCACTTTGAGCAGCAGACCAGCAAAATGACTTTCGTATCATATCCATAATTTACCCTAATGTCAAATTATCTTCTGAGTGCCATAGTTTCTGCTAACGTTTTCTGCGTCGTCTGTGTTGCTTAATGTTAAGAATGCCGAACCTGTCTGAACTTGGGCTTTGACACCGAACGTCGGTAGCCTATTCGAATATAATTCGAATATTAAACAAGCCTAATATTCGAATCTGTTATGGGTATTATTTTTTGCTAATGCGCTTGCTTGTAAACACATTCCGGGTTTTTTTATTTGTTAATCTCGAGCTCATTAGCAAGGTTAAGTCATCTGTGTTTCTGTAGTAAGATCATGCAAACTCTTGAATTTCTATTGGAATGTGAACTGCGTGGTCGTATTGCGTCCCGACTACAGTTGATTCTGATTTCTTTCACTCCCAACACTGAATAGCTTGTTTGCTTAATAATTTTAACAGACGCATACTAAACTTTTAGTCTGTGTATAGTCTATTGACCCTGACTCATTTTAAATGCAGGAAATAGGCTATTCCAGTTTAAAATGGAATGATGGCACGATACAACTTAGTACACGACGTTGATCTAACCGGAATATAACAACATGTGTTTA
>JAGFZM010000481.1:21256-67219 GCA_017657215.1 Limnothrissa miodon | reverse complement strand
CTAGGAAGAAAGTGAGGGTAAGAGAGGATAAATTGGGAGAGGAGAGAGAGAGAGCGTGCCATTCCTGGGGCTGTTTTTCCAGGGCAGCCTGCCTCCTTCTCAGGCCATTTGAATAACACATTTAAAGCAAATCCTTGCATCTGCTGACAAATGCGAGCGGGGGTTGTGATCCTGCAGGCCCGCAGACCGTGACTGTTTCATCCCGAGAGTTGATGCTCTCTGGCACAAGCACTGCTCACACAACATGCCAGGTAACGGGCACGCACACACACACACGCAGTTACCCAATGCCATCTTTAATTGTCTGCCTTCTCCACAGTGCTGAGGGCAGCTCAGATGGCAGCATCAGTGGGATGCCATAGAATGTGCCCACCTTCAGAAACACAAATGCTTTCGAACATGCCCTCGTAGTTTACGGTGTGCAATCAGCCAAGAACCGCTCCCCAGGTCTGACACCGGATCACACTAGCTTTCAGCAAGGTCAGTTACCTCTGTGTGCCGTAGTGTGTCAAGGCAAAGTATTATCATCCCCAAATACCGTAATCGTGACAGCCGTTGGCAGGAATTTGGTTGGTTGTGTTAGAAATCAGAGTCCTCTGGAGCATACCTAAAACAATGTAAGGCCTATGTTGTCTAGAGGAATTTATCCTACTTATTCTCTCACCCCCTGTGTGAGAAGAAATTCCTTACTTTAGTATGTCATTTAATGTGAATGTGTGTATGTTACTAACAAATTAACGCTTGAGTTTGTTTCGTGCCAGCTTACCTGAATCTGACAAGTGGCTTGTCGGTCTTGCGTTGATGATAAGGGGGATGGTACTTTAGGATGGTGTCGGCTTTTGAGGTAAACAGGATTATACACCAAACAGACGATACATTTAACACTTAGCCTGCTACGCACTCCCTCCAACCCTGTGCCTTCTGGTCAAGACATAACCAAACTCTGTTCTTGTGGGCTCCTACCGTTTTATGAGCAGTCAAGGTAAACCAGCACTCCCCATGTAGTGTTTACATAATTCTATCTAGCCTTTAGCTATTCTAATATTTGGAATAGCATCACTAGCTAGCAGACATAACTAGCACTAGCAGCCAAAAAATAGCATGTTTTTCATGAGCATCCTTGTAGATTGCCCTGGGGATTGAGAGAAGGCCAAAGCAATGCGGACGAGCAGATCGCGCAGTGAATATGAGCACTGAACAGCTGCACAGCGCAGCCTGGCGCAGGTCTGCTCTTATTAACGATGGGGCCATCATGGCCATAAATCTGTGTAAATCGGAAACGCACAAAGGTCGTCTTGCCTCATGCAAATGCAATGAGCTTACAGGCTCCGCGCAATGAGACACACACATTGGGTGTATAGGGAAAGCCGTTAGTGGTTTGCAGCCTGACAGTGCATTACTGGAGAGAGGAAATACTGTTTCCTGATTGGCTGGCAGTGTGTGTTAGTTCCACGTAACACACATTTATGAAGTAGATCAGGGGAAAAAGTCTCATCACTGTTATAGATCAGTGCTGTTTTGAATGAGAACTATAACAACATCATAGTAAATAAACTGACCTGGAATCAGCTGTTATCACTAGTGTTAAGACAGTAGTATTACAACTGAGCAGGTTTCTTTAGAAAGTGAGCTGCGCATGTTTGACAGCTATTCTTCACATACATGATCTTCAACCAGGTGATATGCAGGACAACCGCCTTAAAGTTGTACTAATGTAGGGCTTCAGAATGAATAAACTTGAAAGAAAAAAGTGCATGCTGTGCATGCTTCCTTTTTTCTTCCACAACCAAGGAGTGACTCATTTCTTTGCAGCATGTAGTTTGTCTAGTGGACTGAGAAATGGATTGTGAGAAATTGTGTGTCATTAGTGATAAATGCCTGGGCACAGTCTGGCTTTCATTAGCATAGCCACTTATTTGCGTCAGTCAGATTTAATGCAACTTGCTGGTGTAAAGTTATAAACGGGAAAGCTGTATCGATAAACAGAGCTTGGTCTGCTTGGATGTGTGATTGTTTAATGTGGTGTGCTAAACACTAATGTATGCAAAATAAGCTTGTAAACTTGGTATCACCCACTAACATCACCTGCAGTAAAATGCTATTTGTCCAATTAACAATGGAAAAAAACTTTTAGTTTTATTTATATATTTATTCATTTATTTTTTGGGGTCTTAGAATAATGACATGGTAAGATCATACAACTTCCAACCTAATTTATTATCTTTGTGTTAGTATCAGTAAAATATTATGTATAGCGTATAATGCTTTAGAAACATATTTCAAGTAGGACTACTAAAACTTTAAAAGGGACAATGGTGCATTTTACCAGGGTTTTCTGATTTTAAAGAATGATGCAGGCACATACAGTAGGCCTACATATAAGCTGCTCAAAAAAATAAAGGGAACACTTAAACAACACAATGTAACTCCCAAGTCAATCACACTTCTGTTAAAATCAAACTGTCCACTTATGAAGCAACGCTGATTGACAATCATTTGATTTTGTTGTCAGCACAATCAACTATGTGAAGAACAAAGTATTGAATATGAATATTTCATTCATTCAGATCTAGGATGTGTTATTTTAGCATTTCCCTTTATTTTTTAGCAGTGTACTTATCACCTATTACCAATGATAATGGTGTTTATATCATTCTACCCTTAGTCAAAAAAGCTAAGGATAGACAGTGAAACAATGCAATACAAAATCAATATCAATTTTACTGTATTACGTGATAGTTCACATTGTTTCCACAATCTAAATACTCAACCATACTTTATAATTCATAAAAAAAGGGAAACGAGGGGGAGGACCTTTCACATGCAACACATAAATAACATGGTGACTGTTGGCTATTTAAATTTTTTGACATGTGCTTTGCCTACAGTACATGTGCTTTACCCAACGGCTTTAACTATGGTAAATAAGGGGAATGGTGGGATTTGTTTGTGAACAAAAGAGAAACCCAATGAAATTTCCATTTATAGACACAGGTTTAAGAGGATGCCTGGTCTAAAATGGTCCTGATATTTGACCACATGTAGCCTTTGTTCTATTTCTCCTATAAGTTTATATGAACTTTTATATAAAAGATCTTTATATGAAAGCGAGAACTATAATGTTCCTGATAACCCTTTGGTATGAAAGCAGTAAATTGAGAAGCTGCATGGTTCTCTTTGTTGGTGTGTTGCATGACCATGTTGAAATGAGTAGTTCCCCGCGCTGAAACAAAGGACATCTCTAAAGGGTTTACAAAGTCACTGCAAGTGCATGGGTTGCTGGCCCTCGATGTGGAGCTCGGAAAATATATATGACCTCTCATTTCATCTGAAGGAAGCTCTTGGTCACGGAGGCCATTAAGTTGTTAATGGGTGTTAGGACACCATTTGTTTCCCTTTTTCGAATCTCCTCTCCATCTCCTCCATCCATCCCTCCTCCTCTGACTCTCTGCCCTGGTCCCTGACTGGTTATAAACATGCTATTAAAGTCTGCTCGGTGGCGGATGGCTGCACCCAGCCTGACAGCACTAGCATTTGAGCCACTAATGAAGTGGAAAATTAAAAGGGTACGCTGGACGAAGGGATCTCTTTTCCCCTCTAACAAGACCACCATCAACCCCCACTATACACACACACACAAACACCTCATCATCAACCCCTTGTGACTGCGTTGCACTTACTGGAACCAGCCTTAGCTTTGCTTGTGATGCCCTGTGATCTAAGTTTATGCTATGGCTCCCAGATTCAGTGAAAGCAGGAACAGAGGAGCCATAAACAAAGACCCCCTTCCCTCCCCACACATACACACACACACACACAGACTCCCTCTCCCTGCATGCGGCACAGCCGGTCCGTTTAATCTGACCACGCAAGGCCGCGCTGACAGCCGCTGGAGGAAAGGAAAACAACATTACTGGCACGTTGACCCCTGCACTCTAAAATATTTACACCAGCACGGGACAACAGGACTAGCGTAGCTTGCATCATTCTGCACTCTTTCACTTTCTCTCTTTCTTTGGAAGTTTCGGTTAATTTTGTCCATGGATCCATGGTGCTGAATTGTAATAGACCCTGAGTCTCACTGTTTTCTAATGCATTGCCAGCCTCTGCCCAATGGCACACAGCACAGGCCCCAGAGGTGAAAGCCAACTAGGACCCCCTCTCTTTCTCTCTCTCCCTCTCTCTCTTTCTCTTTCTAACTGCAATCTGCTACATGCCCTCCACCCAGGGCAGGATGGAGCCCCAGAGGCCAATAGAGAAGCACTGAATTCACTTCACTCCACTCCCGTGTGTGCAAAAGTAGCTCCACACTAACAGCCCACTAAAATACAGACAGGTTCTCTCTTTCTTTCTCTCTCTCTCTCTGTGTGTGTGTCTATATGTCTCTCACTATTTGTCTTTATCCCTGTCGTCTCAGAGCCTTACAGTATCATACTTTTTTGACCCGACACTGCCCTCAGACTGCGATCGAATTGAGTGGAGCACCAGGCTGATCACTCAAAGAGGATAAAATGATGGATCTTGATTTCTCCGCAGCTGCTTCCACCTCAGGGAGGAAAGTTTGAAATGGAGGCTGGTCAGGAGTGTTGAATACACACACACACACACACACAGAAATCAGACAAACGTGGCAAGTCCTCTTTTGTGCCTCTATTTCTCTCCTACCCAACCTCAAGCTCCCTAACCCCCTCCTCTGGTCTGGGGGAGGGTTTTTTTTGTTTGTTAACAGGAGGTATCCCCCCACACACACACACTCAAACACACACACACAGATGGACAGACAGACAGACACACACACACAAACACCATCCATCCGGCCACTTCATACGAGAGCACTCAAGTCCTGGCCCTGTGACTCTGTTCCTTCCGGTTTGGGAAAGGCTTCTATGAGTCTCCCTGGCTCACTCTCTTCACAGTCACTCTTTGGCTTTTGTCTGCCTTTTTTTGTTCACTAAGCTTTAACTGAGAGTTTAGTTGAAAAAAGGTCCTTTCATTAAGATGTGTGTGTGCGTGCATGCATGTGTTTGTGTGCATGTGTGTGTGTGTATTTGTGTGTGTGTGCGTGACGGTTTGTTTGTGTTTTAATGTGTGTTATTTACATCATCTCTGCAGTCAAAGGAAGCCACGGCGTTCTCCCAGCATGGTTAATTGAGAATAAATACAGGCTTACATAATCTCTGGTTCCTGTTTGAAAATGACATTGGTATAAAAACTGCTCTGCACAGTAGGATATTTCATTCCCCTTCTCTTTTTTTGATTCCCCTCCTAGTCAATACATTGGTTGCTTTTGTTAACACGTCTTTTTCTGCACTTGTTACATCCATCAAAGTGACAGTGTGTCTGTGAATATGAAAAAAAAAATCAGTGTTGTATGTCCTCTGCTTCCTTGTACTTTATTCTCTGTGAATTCTCTTGAGTTCTTTGTGAAAGTGGTGCAAACAGTTGGGCCAGATCCATCCAGAATTCCATAATAGCATACACTTGAGGCGGGAGGGTTTGTGATGGCACCGGCGAGGACATTATAAAACACTCTTCCCAAAACTGTCGAGCATGTCAAAATGTGCTACCAGGATATTACGTAATTACACACTGACCCTTGAACATGACATGGTGAGTGTTTAGTGAGGGCTGTGTTTACTCCCCAGGCTTTCTGGCTGCTAAGGAAAAAGAGGCTGTTTTTATACGAAAAGTCTTTGGCCCACTTTGTTGTTTCTTGTCATGTTTCAATGATTACAAAAAACAAACAAGCAAAGGCAAACAGGAACATTTTGAGATGAATGTGTAGTGTGGGTGACAAGTGTCACACAAGTGCCAAAACAAATTATTGTCGACCAATGTCACAGACTTGTAGGTTTTTATAGTTCTGTGCCAGTGACACCCTTTCGTATAGCATGTCACTTAATTTCTATTTTGAACTTGAACATTGATGTTACATCTCATCCTGTGCCCACATGAATACAAAACTGAATTTGAACTCCCATTGAGCTTCAAGTTGATATTCTGTCACAGTATGCAACAATGTCTGTGCTGTTTCAAACTTTAGATGTGTACGACAAGCTCTCCAACAATTCAACAGTGAAAAAAGGGGCTGTTTTATGTCATATCTTGTCAAGCAACACTTGTCATCTGAACTATAAGTTGACCTTCACTACCACACAACCACCAACACACACACACAGACACACACACACACACAAAATCTCTCTTTCTCTCTATCTCTCTCTGTCACACACAGACACAAATATTTTTAATTCAACGGTTTTATGCTTTCACACTGTTGTTCTCGTCTGTTATTAATGCTTCCCACTCGTGACTCATTGAGATTCCAATGATAATGATGATGATGAAGATGATGGGATGATTCAGCATGAAGTGGCCACTTGGCTTTTTTTCATGTGTGGTGATGCAGAGATGGACCGAAAACAAAAAAAAACTCTTTCTCTTTCCCACTCCTCTTCTCTTTTCTCTCCTCTTTTCTGCTCCCTAATTAGCACGTTGCCAGAATCCGCCAACAGTGAAGTTGAAAGCCTGCACTGGTACATTTAGCTTAACCTTAACATCAAAACAAATATGATGTATTTTTCTATTAAAAGAGAAAAAAAGGCCAGTTGCTTATCCCTCATAAATAGTAGTCAGTGTAACAATATGTTGAAGAGGCTGTGAGGATTTGTTAATTAAAATATGATCATATGATTAAAAAAAACTTTTAACAAACAATAAAACTGTATTAGAAAATCCATCTGACTGTCTATTCTTCACACATGACCCCATGTCTAAGACGGTCATACTGAAATAGTAAAAAAAAAAAAAAAATGGAAAAATATATTTTCATACACACATTGCCCTCGCTTGACTCATTTCACAATGCTTCGAGTCATAGCCATTGGGTTCAAAGTGAGGGTATGCTTTTGTTACATTGTGTGTATGTGTGTGTGTGTGTGTGTGGAAGGGTATGTGTACGTATGTGTGAGCCAATTAGCATTGAAAAGGCTCACAACAATAACACTGTTATGTCTCTGACATTTCCCCAGATGAAATTAAAGTTGCTCTGGAAAGTGAGTTGCCCTAGCATGAAATTGCTAATTCCTCATGAATTGCACAGCTCCGTACAATAATTGCTGCCAAATGTGTAGCAATTTATTGACAGCACTCTATCATGGATTAAAGCTGAAAATGCCGTGTCATTACTAGCACCACTCCCCTACAATTACCAGCATATCCTCCTAATGAAAAATGATCAAAGAGAAAGAGGGAAAAAAAACTGGAAGAAAAAAAATAGTTTGGGAAATCCATCACTCTGTCAGAATCCTGCTGTAATGAGGGACAAGTTTTTTCTTCTCCTTGCTTTTTGGCTTTTAAGAGGGAACAGGTTGCTTCTAATCTGTGATTGGATCCAGTAGTTACTAGGGTGTACAGGCCTGAAGGAAAAAGGAAAGGTGGAAAAGGATAACAAGAGAGAGAGAGAGGGAGGATGAGGTATGAAGAGGTGGACAGAAAAAGAGTGTAAAGGAGGAAGAGAGGGAGAGCGCTCCATCATTCATTCTGTCTTTTAGCCATCCTTTCGTTCCTCTCATCTTATTAAATGTTGACAGCAAGATGGGGAGCATTGTCGTCACAGTCTCAACTCCTCAGAAGGTGTTTACTGAGGACTAGAGAGAAAAACAGGACAGAACTGTTGAAAAAGACGGCGGGAGGTGAGGTGGCTTGCCTGAATGTTGGGTAGCCCTGCTTAAGCAATGGGTATAGTACATTACACTTCTTGTTCTCTTTCGGTTCGAAGCCGAAACGTACGAATGGATGATGCCTATCATCTCCTACTTTTTCTGAAGTCAACTTTAACCAACCCTTTGAAAAAAGGGCAGTAAGCGCTCTGACGCGCGCAGGCAACTACCTAGACAGCCCTGCGTGACGTCAGAAAGTCTATATATTGACTGCGCTTACGCTTCAGGTCCTCTTTGCCTTTTTCACCTCGCCTACTGCGTGTGTTCTGAGTCACTCCGTTTGCTTTCGCAAATATTCTTAAATCAACGGCTTTTTGAAAGCCCACCACAACAGTTTTTCAACTTTCCGGAATCCATCCTGCTCAAAGTCACTCACGTCGGTCCCTACCTTGGTACCAAGAGTCGTAGGATGGCAACGCTTAGATGTCTCGACTGGAAACCGCTGATGGCGTCTGCCGACCGCCATGCTGTCTGCTTCTGTCTTGGGATGGAACACACCACTGGTGTTCACTCAGCCGAGCTCCCTTGCGATCTGCTGTCTCCCGCGGCTGTCTTGAACAGGGCAGCCTTCTTCGTGGGATCGACCAGTGGTTCAGGGGCGTTTTTTTTCCCCCTGCTGACTCTGGCTTTTCCCTCTCCGGCATTTCTCCGAGCGTTCTCGGACAATCTTTGGCGGCAATGCGGCCTGCAGCTAGCTACCTAGCTGCTAGTCAGCCGCCTACTAGCCAGCTAGCCACGGCCCAGCTCGCTAGCTCTCCAGCTAGCCCCATTGGGGCCTCCTTGCCCGTACAGCTGTTTCCCCGCACCACACTGAAGAGGCGGATGATCCCGCCATCGAAGCCGTCGACGAAGATGGGGTTACTTCCTTCCTCTCGACGACAACATGGTCGGCAGCCAGCTACCTAGCTGCTAATCTCTAGCCAGCTAGCCACGGCTCAACTCTCTAGCCTTCAGCTAGCTCCCCAGGGCCTCCTTGCCAGTGCGGCTGAATCTCCACTCTGCTAGCGAGCTAGCTCTGTGCCTCTCAGGCAGCTAGCAGGCTGGGCCTGCGCCTCCGCGCCTCCCCCGCGTTGGGGGCGCTGTGGCAGGAGGTAAGTTTCCTCGTCTGTTGGCAACGCTCACGCTCGTGTGGACGTGCACTCTCAGCCACGCGCCCGTCGAGCCAGGAGCGACGCAGATGTCAGCAGCGATCCTGAAGCAAGCACTGGTCTGAGGCAGGCTATGACGCGTGGCTCCTGCCCGCTGTCCGCTCTGCCTCTAAGTGCTTAAAGGGGCACGGGTTTTCGTTCTGCAGCTCTCTCTTCAGAACGTTTCCCCCCGCTTCGCGCGCAGCAGTTCAGGAAGAAGGCTGACACACCCAGACTGGCGCCAGCGCCAGCATCGGGTCTACAACAGCCTTGGCAACGCTCACGCTCGTGTGGACGTGCGCTCTCAGCCACGTGCCCGTCGAGCCAGGAGCGACGCAGATGTCAGCAGCGATCCTGAAGCGAGCGCTGGTCTGAGGCAGGCTATGATGCGCGGCCCCTGCCCGCTGTCCGCTCTGCCTCTAAGTGCTTAAAGGGGCACGAGTTTTCGTTCTGCAGCTCTCTCCTCAGAACTTTTTCCCCCGCTTCACGCACCAGTTCAGGAAGAAGGCTGACACACCCAGACTGGCGCCAGCGCCAGCATCGGGTCTACAACAGCCTTGGCAACGCTCATGCTCGCGTGGACGTGCGCTCTCAGCCACGCGCCCGTTGAGCCAGGAGCGACGCAGATGTCGGCTGCGATCCTGAAGCGAGCTCTGGTGTGAGGCAGGCTATGACATGCGGCTCTTGCCCGCTGTCTGCTCTGCCTCCGAGTGCTTGAAGGGCACGGGTTTTCGTTCTGCAGCTCTCACCTCAGTACGTTTTTCCCCGCTTCACGCGCCGCGCGCAGCAGCCCAGGAAGAGGGCTGACACACCCAGACCGGCGCTACTGCCAGCTTTGGGTCAACAACAGCCTTGGCAACG
Organism: Limnothrissa miodon; assembly: GCA_017657215.1. Lineage (NCBI taxonomy): Eukaryota > Metazoa > Chordata > Actinopteri > Clupeiformes > Clupeidae > Limnothrissa > Limnothrissa miodon. The sequence goes on along the minus strand of JAGFZM010000481.1, from coordinate 57,510 downwards.
CTCTCGCTCGTGTGGGCGTGCGCTTTCTGCCACGCGCCCGTCGAGCCAGGAGCGTCGCAGACGTCAGCAGCGATCCTGAAGCGATCGCGGGTGTGCGGCAGGCTATGCCACGCGGCTCCTGCCCGTTGTCCGCTCTGCCGTGAGAGCTTAAAAGGCACGGGTTCGTTCTGCAGCCCTCAGCTCATAACGCTTCCCCCCGCTTCGACGAGCCTCTCTCTTCTCGCGCCCTCTTGGGGCGCTGAGTTTGCTTGTTCATCAGCACTCTGCACACACGCCTCTTGCGGTCTGACGCGTCGCCCAATCCATTCGCCCCCAGGCAATGGACGAGCGCCACGTCGGAGACGGTCGCGATCGGAGGGCGCTCTTCAGCCTCTCTTCTCTCTTCTTCAGCCTCTCTACGTCTGGCATATGAGCCGGCGGGTGTTCCTCCTCCTGCTCATGTCAGGGCGCACTCCACTCGTGGAGTGGCGGCTTCTTGGGCCCTCTGGAAAGGCGTCCCTATGCAGGATATCTGTCTGAGCGTTTCGTGGGCCTCAGGCAACACCTTCGCGCGTTTTTACGCGTTGGACATCACCAGGCCGGGGGTAGCAGAGAGTGTTCTCTCTGGGCCCGGCGGCGGTCCCATGGGTCTTCCCACCTCGGGCTCCTCGGTGTAGGGCTCTTGAGGCTTGGTTGTAGTGATCCATTTGTACGTTTCGGCTTCGAAACGAAAGAGAACGTTACGGATACTAACGTATCCTCGGTTCTCTGAGTGAGAAGCCGAAATGTACGCTTCGAGCCTCAAGTCGCCGACGCTGGCGAGCTTGGCAAAGAGGACCTGAAGCGTAAGCGCAGTCAATATATAGACTTTCTGACGTCACGCAGGGCTGTCTAAGTAGTTGCCTGCGCGCGTCAGAGCGCTTACTGCCCTTTTTTCAAAGGGTTGGTTAAAGTTGACTTCAGAAAAAGTAGGAGATGATAGGCATCATCCATTCGTACGTTTCGGCTTCTCACTTAGAGAACCGAGGATACGTTAGTATCCGTAACGTTTTGATGCTTTGTCTTCTTGTGTGTGTGTGTGTGTGTGTGTGTGCTCTGGTAATCTGTCAGATGCATGTGATTAAATTGTTATTGTCTCCTTTGGAATATGAATGGAAGGTATCCAGAGGTTTGCAGGCCTATTACAGAAACAAAATGGGCCATCCAAGCAGCTGCTGCTGTTACCTTGAGGAGAGAAGGGGAATGAGAGAAGGCTGGGCTGAGTTGTTCTTGATCTGTTTCGATCACTCAACTCTGGCAAGCCTTCCATGTGGCTTCTCCTCCTCTTGCAGCCAGTATATTGTAGGGCCACTGGACTGCTGCTAGGCTATAAGGCTGATCACACAGACTGAGTCCTAGGCAGCAGAGACCAAACCAGATGTGCTTTTTGCTAGGGCATATGAGGTATGTATAGGAGGATGTGTGGTGTGTGGAATGGGATTGTGTGTGTGTGTGTGTGTGTGGGTATGTGTATAAGTGTGTATTGTATGCCTGTCTGTATGGTACCTTTGTCAAATGCTTTCTCTGTTTCTCTCTATCTCTCTACCTCTATCTCTGTCAAATTCTGGCTCCAAACGCTTTACAAAGTTGTTATTAGATACAATAAAATCATAACAATAAGTTGATAGTTGTAAAATGCATACAGCATAATAACATTTGTGATTACTTTCTGTCTTTTCTTTTTGTACCTATCAGTTCCTTTGTCACACCTTTTTTTTCAGCGTATTTGCTTTTTTGTTCCTGCTTCTGTCGTTCCTTTTTTTATTGCTTCTCTCACTTCATTTCTGCTGCTCTTTGTTATAAACTCATTCCCAGCCCTCCATCTGATGTCAGTGGATGGAAACAGACTGAGGAGCAGAAAGACAGTAAGTGTGAGTGACTGAGAGAGGGAGAGAGAGAGAGTGACAGAATAAGAGAGAGTGAGAGAGAGAGAGTGCAACACCATTTCATCAGTCAGGGGAGCGGAGCGTGTTTAAATATGAAGTGTTACATCTGCATTAGAGACCTGCCGTCTGCTGAGCGGGAGCGAGTGAGGAAGAACATGGTGATTAATGATGAAGGGAGTGGGGATCCACCCCGGCAACCCTCCTCACTCCATCTGTCTCTCTCTTTCTTTCTCTCTCTCACTCCTTCCATCTTTCTCTCTTTCCTATATGCCTGCCAAGAGACAGTCACTTTCTCTCCTCACTCATCTCTCTGCAGTCGCACTGCCTGAACCTCAAATGGCACCGAAGGCCCACCAGTATCCCATCAACCCCCCATCTACTTGGCTGTTCCTGTTTCCTAAAATTTGCTAATCCTTTTCTTTTCTCTTTGTGGCCCCATCTCTGTCTCTACAGACTGAGCTGGGAATCTCATACCTGCCAGTCACCAAAGCACAGCAGACAGGCGTTGAGATGGCTTCCAAAACGTGACAATTTCTCCTACGGGGGATGGATGGCAGAAAGCTGAGGCTAGAGAGAGAAAAAAAAACATTCTGGCTTCTCTTTTTACTCCCTGCAGTGCTCCCTATTCGGAAAAAGGACAAGACGGAGCTATTTGTTTTGGAGCTTCTTTGCAATGTCTCTCATCATGTTTTTGGACTCTTTAAATAGTGTCTTTCTTGCCTAGTTGACTTGGAGCAAATTTCTGAAATTCCAGAAAAAAAGCATAAGGAACATTCTGAACAGGACAGAGAGAAGAAGAGAAAGAGGGAAAGAGCGAAGGAGAAAAAGAGGGAAAGAGAACGCTCCTCCAGTCAATCATGTCTCGAGAGGGTGCCAGCTTAATAGGGGCCATGAATCAATACCATTTTTTCTCCCCCTTCTCCAAAGCCACCGGAGAGGTCAAAGTTACAGACAGAGAGAGAGAATGTGTGTAAAACAGAGAGAAAGAAAGAGAGAGAGAGAGAGAGAGAGAGAACGAGAGGGAGTGAGATAGAAGGCGAGAGAGAAATGTTCTATGGTGTTTGTATTTGTGATGCTGAGAGCTGTTTGTCAGCCGGACACACACCCACACGAGAGGGTGGAGAGTATACACACCACAGTGACAGTAGTGCTGATGTTTTATTATCCTCCTCCCCCTCACAGGCCTGGGAAAACTCATCCCTCCCCAGTGCCACTCTGACCCACTGATCGATGAGCATTTTAATGATTGACAAGAGAAATAACAAATGAGGTGGGGCTGCCAAAAGTTCCAAACGCCGGACGTTTTGTAAAAAGCTCAGTCTTTATCACTGTCAGAAAGAGCCGTGGCCACCATGGAAACAAAACATGAGTGTGCAGAAAGCTGGTAAACTGTAGCCACTGGCCACTGGAAAAGCAGAGAGAAGGGGGATTTGGTCTTTGTCAAGAAGTATAATTGGAAACACTGTGGTTCAGCAGTCATGGCTTTCCTGTGGCGTTGTTCTCTACAGACACACACATACACAGTCTCTTTCTCTGTCTGTCACACACACACACACACTCACAAAAAATCTCTGTCTCCTTTTCTCCCTCTCACACACATATACACACACCCCTACACACACAGTAGGCTCTAATTTGAGGCCAATAATGAGACAGGCTGTGTCTGCCTATGTGTATCTCCATATTCCTGCACAGGATTACCAGCTAGCTAACAAGTTCCTATTCAGATGCATTCATTCCAAAGTTTCTGCCTGTCCAAATGCAAGCGAATACAGACTGTATAGATGTCTGTGGATGTGCTCTGCTCTTTCTCCAATTTTCGAATACTTTCACTTGGTTTCTCTCCTTTTTTCACTGACTTGTAGAAAAGACATTCTTTTTCTTTTCTGTCTGGGTTTCTCTCTCTCTCTCTCTCTCTCACACACACACACACACACTCACACACACATACACACACTCACACATAAGCGTGCATTCGCACAAAGGAGCAGACCACAGTCTGAGCTTGCCCGTGCGTCCTTGGTCACGCTGAGGTCCTGTGGCCGTGTGCTGTGGGCTATGTGTGCTGGGACTGCTGATGCGGCAGGGCCACAGGTCAAGGATTAAAGCAAGGGATTCAGCAGAGCGAAGGAACCTCCAGGGAGCTCCTAAAAAAAGAAAAAGGGCAGAAATGAAAAGAAGAAGAAGGAAAGCAAGATGAAGAGCGAGAAAGCAGAGGAGGTTCGAGGGGCTGATTGTTGAGATTGTGTTTATAATCCGCTGGCTTTTTTTTTTTTCAGTTAAAGGCACATTGAAGAGGAATGACTTAAGATGTCAGGTCTCCCCTCGTAGGCTAGAGGAAAGTGCACGTTCATTGTCAATTAAGTGTAATGTCAAAAGCGGTTAAAAGCCCATCGTGGCCGGGTCCTTGTCATTTCCTCTCAGAGCAAGTGGAAATCAATTCGGAAATGACGATAATGCATTAGCGAGATGAGTGGGGTGGAAAACAAATGCCTGGATGGCAGCGGCCGCCTCCGTGGCCGAGCGAGACATGTCGCCGACTCATTTACATCTCATTTTCATGAGACGGCCAGCAGAGACCCTAATTGGATCGCCATACATCATGCGCGCAAGAGCCCACTGCATCTGTGCGTGCCAGAGAGTCTGTAGTTAGACATTCTTTTGTTTGCTTCCTTCTGTGTGTGTGTGTTTGTGTGTGTGTGTGTGAGAGAGAGAGATGGAGAGAGAATAGAAGAGATCATTCATTAAAGATGTAAATGACTGATCAAGTCGGCTTCTATTTGATCTTTTCTTCTGAATGTCTGACTGTTCCTTTTACAAATATTGCACCCATCAGGGTGTGATTGCGTGCCCTCTGTAACTGCGTGGGGATGGAGATACCTGGCTGACCACATTGGCCATTGATGAATGCTGTCTTTCAATGATTTGTTCCCTGAACAATGAATAGAACGAAGGCAGTGCAATGCACTGGAGAATGTCTGCCTCTTTTCTGTAATAAAATGGGATGTGGGTGAGTGAACAAACGAGTTGGAGAATAGGTGAAAGACAGAGTGAGTGAGCAAGAGTGTGGAAGGATGTGCAAAGGGGAAGGGAAGAAGACAGAGAGTGAGGAAACAGAGCTACCCAGCATACCAGGGGGTCTGGAATATAACCTGATTTAGGCAGCTTGCCACGGCAAGCAATTCTGAACAGGCTTCGTATAGTCTTTAAACTGGTCAGGAAGCGTGTAAGTGATCGGAGTTTTGGGGTCTGACCCTGCTGACCTTTTGAACGAGCGGAGTGGAAAAGATTTAGGTGTGTAAATGTTGACAAACCACTGCTGTGTGTGTTTCATCGGCATCCAGCACTCTCTGATGGACCTTCATGCGTCACTAATGCATAATTGAACCTGCATTTCAAAAGTACATCCTAGTGCTTTAGTCGTCTAAATGCAGGTGAGAGGATGCAGAATCTCAGACAAACATACTTGAGAAAGCATTTAGATTCATTTCATGAAAATATGCCAAAAACCTACATGCAGGTGTGCTGTGCTTCTTTTAGCTATTGAAGTGTCTCAGAGACAGAGATGCCTTTGTGTCTGTTCAAGACTCTTCTTCTGTTCCTTATGTTGTTGTACTGTAGATTTCTCTCATTTGATGTGTGATATGTTTGAGGAAAGGACATGTAGGAGTGTGCTGAATTCTTTTGAATAAAATATGCCGAAAATAGTTAGCGTAAAAGCATGAGAGACATTCATGAAATGGAAGCATCATAAATGTGAATAATGAATTGTCAATGAATGAAACAACTGATTGCAGTGAAATATTCATGTCGGTAAAAGGGAAAATAGAATTGAATGTCTTCTATTGGCATCTAATGCTTGTATAGGGATATGATTCTAGTTGCTTTACATAATGCTGAAAATAGCTTCTCTTTCTGTTTTCATATAAACATCTACATGAACATGTCTTGTGTCACTTTTTACTTTAGAGATTTATTGGCTTAAATATACCTATAGTGCCACCACCAACTTGAGTTCTCTTTCTTCCAGGTTGTCACCATTTACAGCCAAACCATTTGGCCAATAGCTGTTTCAATCTGGATTTGTGGATGTTGCCTCATTCTGATAAAAGGGGAAAAAATATTTTGGGCCTTATGACTCATGTGTGTGAAGGACTCACCACTGAGTATTTTGGGGTCAGAAAATTTGACTGGATAACAAGACTGATGTGACATTTAGGCCTGTGACACATACTTTTGTTTATGCCCTTACTAAGGTGGAGAAGGGATATAAATGTGTTTGTGTTGTGTATGTCTGTGTGTGTGCGTGCGTGTGTGTGTGTGTGAGAGAGAGAGAGAGAGAGAGATAATGAAAGGAAAATGTATGACTATATTGGCATTTTGAAAGTCTGTATACTGTGTGTGTGCATGTGTCTGTGTTTGTGTGTGAAAGAAAGAAATTGTAAGAGTATATAGATGTATGATACGTGTTAAGGTGAGTGTGTGTGTTTGTGTGTGTGTTTGTTTGAGCATGTATGTTATGAGCATGTGGTGGCCCATACACAGCTGGCCCCCAGCCCTAGGACAGCTTGCTGAGGAGAATGACTGATGATTGGCTGGTCGGGGATGAAATGCCATAAAGCGGGTGGGCAGGACGGGGTCGTATCCATCCCGCACCCGCAGCCATCCATCATCCTGGAGGGGTCCACAGACCACTGGCTCCACTGTGGAGGAGACCTCAGCCAGGGGCGGAGCTCAACGCCCCACAATGGATTGTTTTGGCAGGAGGTGATTGCTCTGTGTATGTATGGGTTTGTGTGTGTGTGTGTGTGTGTTTGAGGCAAGGGATGGCAGTGTGTGTGTGTGTGTTTGTGCATGTGTCGTGTTCAAGGTCACCTGCCCCCAGTGGTGTACTACATGTTATTGCGGTACCATTGCCACACCCATTCCATTTGTCAAATAAATACATTTGTACACGCTCCTGGAGGTCCTGTTTCTCAGCACGGCAATGAGCATGTCGGCACAGCAATAAGCATGTCGCCACTGAGCTGCCGTAAACGCCTGGTCTTGTTATATACACTGGTGGCCTGTCTTCACGGGTAATTGCCTACAGGTCACACACCTTTAAGGTTATTTCCACATTTCTCCGCCACTTCAACACCTCATCTGAAAAAAAGGAAAGGTATCACATTCTATGGTGAAGGAATGGAAACTGTTAAAGTGCTGATATGTTTATTTGGAATGTCACGCCCAGGTGGCCCCAGGAAGTGGGGCTCCACACACGCATGCGCTTAAGCTAGCTCTAGGGCTAGCGCTAATGCCCTAATGCTTTGCACTTTTGCTCACTTTGCTAACGCTGCACAGAATGCTCAGGCGCACTGCAGTTCTTGAGCAGCAGGAAGACACAAGATGGAGCCATCAGAGCCACCCCACCCTAACCCCTCTGGCTACACCAGCACCTCCCCAACCCGCCTCTGATAGTGGGCCCAGACTGCTAACACCATTTGACTGATAACTGAAGCAGCAGTGAAGACTGTTCAAAATGGTCCATATACCAGACGTGGTGCAAGACACCTTCTGTTCGGCTTGCCTGCCTGACGTTAGCTAAGCGCTGGGCCCGTGACAGCTTTGAATGCTAAGCACCCTCTCAGCCAGGACGCTTTTATGGGAGGCAAATCAGCCATGGACAGATGGACACAAGCACATAAAATGACCTTAGTGTAACCTGCCATCGCCAAACGCCTTGTTCTGTATTCATGGCCATCGGCTCTCTCTGAATGACAAGGCACGTCTGGCAGAACAAGAACACACTAGGCTCACAATTACGAACAGAGCTGAAGAGACATCTATATCATTGACTATGAGGATGTGACATAGGAGACTAGCTTAATAAAGAGGAACTGTATTAGTTATTCATATGATAAATCCATTTAATCCATTATCAGTAATATTTATGGATATACTGATGAGGCAGCATAGCTAAAGCATGCCAATCACTTTTAGAGAGAACCAAATTACTGATCATAAAGATATGGCTCAATATGCTCTCCTTACCCACATCGCACCCATACAAACCCACAAAAACTCTTTATATCTTTATCTCCCTTTCTTTCTCTCTCTCTCTCTCTCTCTCTCTCTCTCTCTCTGACACACACATACACACACTTTGATTACTGCATCGTGTTACCAGAGAGGTGCGTGAATTCAGAGGGAATATTAATTGATTATACCCATTAGAGTGATGCACATTAGAAGCATCATTAACTTTTCTCCCCCTGAGCACCCAGGCCTTGAACAGATGGCGTTGAATGATGCATTTCTGGCCAAACTGTAAATATTGACAGGTGAGCTGAGTTCCTTTGCTTGTGTTAGTGTAGAGGAGTGAGAGAAAGAGAGAGAATAAGAACAAAAGAGGGTGACCTTACTGACTGGTATTCTCTATATGCAGCCAAATCCACATCAAAAATGTGCCTTGACATATTCTTGACATTTTTTTCTCTGCTCAAGGCAAGGGCTAAAACATTGTACAACATTGTTGGAATTCTTTTCTATTTACAATTTCTTTTCTATTTTATTTTTATCTCCAACAACCCAAATATAAAATTCATTATTTATCACGACTCTTGTCAAACTTAAAAGCAGCCCCCGAACATAAGCGTACTTGATCCTTCACTTTAATCACCTTAAAAAGACTGAAGGTTGGTGTAAATGAACAAATGAACATCAAGCTGAAAAAAAAGTCAGTGTTTAGATATTGATGATGGGTTGATCTGCTGTTCCCCAAAATAGCATGACTGCTTGACAAAGTAAGGCGTGGAGCAACCTAATTAAGTATTAACGTGATCATCAAAGCTGAGGTTTAAAAGATGTTTGATCTGTCACTAACAGGGATCACAGACTCAAGGTAGTTTGTAATTTGTGCATGACATCAAGTGGTTAACCTGAGGCTCAGAGAAGCAGATCAGAGGCTCAAGACTGGAGAAGATCCTCCTCATAAAGGAAGGGATGACAAGCCATGGGAGGATGAGATACATTTGCCGTTGGGGGTGAAGGGACTAAAAGAAGAGAGACAGGGGAAAAGAGAGAGAGAGAGCACGATAGTGTGTGTGTGTGTGTGTGTGTGTGTGTGTGTTTGGTGAGTTGAGAGAGAGATTAGGAGAGATATATTGCGAGAGACAAACAGACTCACCAAGTGAAGAACAGCTTCCAGCTCTCCCCTCAGGGCTGCAAGAACTCTCCACAGCATTCCCAGCATGCATCAGGAGTCTGTGAGTAAGTATCTCTTTTGCTCTCTAGCAGTGTCCTAGAAAATGCGTCAGTGCACTGTTGCCTACAACCTGTTGTAGACTTCTGTCGTGAAATTTCTGACGGGCTCTAAAGTTATTTTTATACTGTGCATACCCTATGCTGGTACTACTATGCTACAAAACACAAAGACTTATCAAATGTCAATAAGGATGGTACAGCACTTACATAGCTAACAAGGAGTCTTTTCTCAGGTTATCGGACGATTTCATAGACAAGACTTTTAGACTCTTAAACTTTTCAGTCTGAGAGCACAGGGTTTCCCCTATGTACACTTGTACTTCCGTTTTTTTCTCTCATCCGCCACACCTTCAATGACATCCTAGGGGAAACACTGGAGCAAATCAATTACATACACTTTTAACGTGTATGTACTGTATTTTGTATGTATTTTCTACTTTATTCTTGTACTTTTGGACAGATGCAAATTAAAGTATACTTTTGAAAATATGATGAAAGTATTCAAAATGTGGAAACATCTTGAATAAAATCTTAATAAAAGAAAAATAATAATAAAAAAAAAATAAATAAAATAAAATGGATGTTTCTGTATGACTGAACTCCTATACTATGCTGGGTCCCTGTGTCCATCCCTGTGCGGGTGTCCTGTGGGCCTCCCTGTCTGTCCTGTGAATGACTGCATTCATCTTGGCGCTGACGCCCACACTAACACAGGCCTCGCTCATGACTGATAGCTTCATAGAGCTGCTTACACGCCTGTTTGATCAAGCAAAGCCACGTATAAAACGTCAGGTCCCCACTCGCAGCCCCACAGCATCTGGGCAGTAAATCCTGCTGAGGACTTCCTCAGTCCTAGTAGAGGACTAGGGTAGGGTGGGTTGAGGTGGGGGGTTGGGGGGTGCAGGCTTAGACAGGACAGATGTGAAACTGAAAGAGAGAGGCAAGAGAAGTAGGAAAGAAACTTGATTGTGTGTGTGTGTGTATCTGTGTGTGTCTGTGCAACTGAAGAGGAAAGTGCTGAAAGTGGGACATGGGGTTGGAATTTGTTTGTGTTGTGTGAGTGGGTGGGGGTGTCTGGGTGAAAGAGAGAAAACAACACTGACAGGAAAAGGCCCAGAAAGGAGAGACCCCACTGCTAGGCATGCACACACAACCATCATGTGAAATCACTCACACACCAACACACAGTCCAAAAATCCCCATAAACACTCTACGTCTCTGACAAGCGCTCTGTGTTTCTCAATGACAGACAAAATGAAGAGACAGTGAGTGAAGGAGGAGAAAGAGGAGAGGAAGAGGCATCTGTTTAGCATTGTTTCACTTTGTGAAAAAATAGATACATCTGTATGTGGCAGTAAACACAAAAAATTGGCAATTTTTCATATGCTCAAAGTGTGTGAAGGCACCTTGACAGAGAAGAATGCCTTAATTAAAAGCCAACCAGATGTTAATAACATCGTCAAGTGGCTTCAGACTAGCCCAGCTGGTGTCACTTACTCACTTGGGTGCAGCATCTTGCGCCGGGATTACTGTTAATTAAATCTCCTAACAAGCGGCCGAGCAGCGTAACAAGTGTGTAATGAAGCCTACTGCTTGAGCTCGGTCACACCTGTAAACGGGGTATAATGACTACGCTGTTAGTGTGCAGAGGAGTAGAGGTGGGGGATTGAATGAGTGTCTGATTGAGAGAGCTTCTCCTCCTCTATGCGCATCTACCCATCTCTGCTGGAGATGACCCATTTTAAACCGAGTGCCTCTCACTGAGAGAGGAGTCGTGATTCGTACTGACTTCTCAATTGGCCCCCTTACCAAAGATGCTTTCCACTTGGATCAGGAGTACGGATTGTCTTTCTGTTCGGTCTTTTGTCTTTATCTTTTTGACACACACACACACACAGCGCACATGGGCATGTAGTGGTATGTGTTCTTTTGCACTGCATGTAGGTATGTGTTGTGTGTGTGTGTGTGTGTGTGTGTGTGCATGCATCACATTGAAAACTCACTACAGCTTTGGCATGTGTTTAATTAGGGACCCAGCAGACGTGACCCCACCTCATCAGACTGTAGCAGATTAATTGGCTCCTCTGAGTTTGTCGCAGCCCTTCAATCCTCCCCCTACACTTCTGGTCTGGGAAGAACTTTGCACTTTTTGCACAACACTGACCGCCTTACACTGACAGTAATCGAGAGAGAGAGAGAGAGAGAGAGAGAGAGAGAGAGAGATACATGGCTCCTGGCCCACTCTCAGCTCTCAATAAGCTAAATGAGCCCAGTAGAGCTTAACTGTGTCTATTAAAACAACAGCCTCCAATGCTCAGCATTTCCCCTCCACCTATCCTCCCTCCCCTCTCTCTCTCTCTCTCTCTCTCTCTCTACATCTACATCAGTCTCTAACTCTCCTCATCCCTCAAAGTCTTTTAATTCAAACCTGAGTTTTTTCTTCCTTCATTTGCTGTGCTCCACTGGAGGTGAACAGTGCATGGCGTGGAACCGCAGCGCCGCTGCCCTCTGACTGTGTCTGACAGCGAGGCTTTTCTGAGGATCAACAGCGCAGTAATGGTTTAAGTGCATCCTAAGCCACGTGGAAGAGGCGAATCTGTCATCTCAGCAAGGGGTCTGACTGCACGCTCCACACCCACCTCACCACCACCACCCACCTACCAACCAACCAAGCAGCATCGACTCTCCCTTTCTCTCGCGCTTTCTTTCCGCTGTCTCCCCCAAATGTGAGAAATTGATGAGGCCAGGAAGCGGGTGCATGTAAAGCTGCAGGAGACATATGTTTGTGGAGGGGAATGAGAGGTGAAGCTTTTCCTCTTTCTCTTGTCACAGTTCTTGCTTTTTCCTGCTGGCCTGTAGCTGATGCTTTTACTGATGTGTTTTGCCCTTTGGACATGAAATCATTTAATAGTCTCTTTGCACTTACAATTGTAAAATGACTCAAAAATGTCTGGTTACATGGAGTCTTCTTAAAATACTTGCAGCTAGCACCCAGCGTAATGTTAACTGAACTGATGGTTGAGGCTAAAGACCTGTCAGCTTCTAACTGAACGTTTGTGTGAGTCTTCTTTTATCGAGATTGTGTAACCAATGCTGCTTTTGAAAAATGTAGGCTATGTGTGTAGAGCCCATTATAACTGCCACATTAGCCCAGGTCTCAGACCTCTGCTGCTGTCCTTACACAATAAATAAATCAATGAATGAATGAAAACCTAGATGGATGGATGAAGGATTTTACAGGACGACTTTCGGTAATCCCTTCTGAATACATCATCTTTCACAGCTGTCCACCCATTCAACATGAATAAAAGAATGAACCAAGCTTGAGCATCCAGCTTATACACAGCTCTCCACTTGTGTCTGCATAGGTCTTTGAGCTTTAGCTTGCCTGGTATGTATGTATGTCTGCTTCCATTTGAATGCGCCTCCCATGCAGAAATGGCTCCAGTCTTAGTAGGCTGGTGATGGATTGGAGACGTTGTCCTGATGTTTATCTTTCTTTCCTGCCTCATTGCTTGTGTCTTTAGCAGACACCCCAGTGATCAATAATGCAAATCTGTCCCAATAATGATGTATAATAGATGCCACTTTTTCTGATTTCTGCTGTGCCTCCCTTGGGATCCATGATGCACATCATTAAGCACACCAGTGCATACAATTCGTATGTGACAGGGAGACATGTACAAAATAACAACGGCGCTCATAAACGAAGCCTAAAGCATAATAAAACCATCTGACAGACAGGAGTTTGTTATGTTATTATAGCAAAAACGACCGCTTGTTCCTATTCCCAGGGAATACCTGTCACAAGCTCTTATTGTAAAGCTTATTAAGGTAAACTGCACTCCAGGGGGATATGTGGGCTATTGTGTACTTGCATTCGAAGAAGAGATGAGTGACATTTTCTCATCTATTGCACTCTTGTTTCTTTGTCTTCTACTTCTTTCAGCCTTCTTTTTTGACTATATTCTGAGATACAGTATATATGCACATATATGTACAGCACAATGTATTGCCTGCCAGTCATTATTGGAAAAAAAGGAGGAAGGGCCCTAATGGTGAAGGCAGAAGGTTCTTAATTTGTCCTAAGAAACATTATAGCTGTGTATTAAATTTATATATTTCCCCCCCACACAATAGAGAAGCAGAAAAAAATGGATGGATGAGATCTCTTTGCCTTCCCTGCGCAGCACCCGTATTCTACTTGTAAAAAGCTTTTAGTCTAATTTGCTCTCGCGGCAGCTTTCCATGAACGGAGCATCTTGAAAATGAATGTTTCCCTGTGTGATGACTGTGATTCAGGTGCACTAAAGTGAAAGATTAACACAGACTGGTGCAGGTCTCTCTCCCCACTGTTTTCCTCTGACTTTTTCATTTTCTTTCACTTACTTCCCTCCCCTCCCTCCTCTCCCTTCCTCACCCTCTCCTTTCCCCTCACTGTCTCACTCTGCAGTCTCTCCTTTAGAAAATCTCATTTGGTACCTGACAATTTTACACCCCTTTTTTTCTCACCCCTCAACAAAAATAAACGTAACACAAGATATGCAAATGACTCGAAGGCTTCTTTTGGTTGCTTCCTTATTAGTGCACAAATGAGTCTATGGCAGATAAAAAAGCACAGTTTGACACAGTGATAACGGAAGCTAATCCTCACTTGTCATTATGTTATGGACTAATTGCAGCAATGACCATTTTTGTCCTCAGTCTTTCTCTCTCCTTCTCTCTCCCACTCTCTCTTTTGCTCAAATACTGTTGGTGGGTGTTTCCCTTTGATTTGGCATCCCAGGGCAGAGGTGGTGGAAGAGAGCCAGGCCCCAGCACAGAGCGGCCGGGGATTACTCGCCACAAACAGAGGCCTCCTTGTTCGCTGAGATATGAGTTTTCTCATTGAAGTGGATGGGGATATGAGGAGGCTGAAATTTAAGTATGTTATATAATTCCCCTCAGCTCACTCGAAGCTCCGGTCAATGCCCCGCCGATTTCTTTTTTTTTTTTCGGAGCAGGGTGGCAGTGGAGTCGAGCGGAGTGGGAGGGTGAGGGTTGCGGTGGAGTGCGGGTGCTGACGGTATTCAGGGAAGTTCAATAAAGGAAGGAAATATCCAGGAAATCCAGCCAGGCGAACACACAGGTCACAACCCCTGTTTCAAAGCAGAGCAGAGGCACCACATGCTCAGACTTATACTGAGCCAGGCAGCCTGCCTTTTCCTCCAGCACAGCCTCCATCAGCAGCAGCAGCAGCAGCAGAATAATGGCACCCTCCTCTCCTCTCATAGTCCTCAGCACAGATAAGACAAGCTCTGGATCATTTGCAAACACAAGTGATTGCTCACAAATAATTATGCACATTATCACAAAACCACCCCCTACCCCTTCTCCAACCGCCCTGTGATATCCAGCAATCAAGGCCTCCCGCCCAGCCTCCCAAATCCTTCCTCATGCGTCGTCGTCTCCTGGTACTGTCACGATGGTGACACTCCGCTTTGTGTCCAGCTGTCAGGGGAGGATGTCGCAGATCGGTTCGCTCGTTTGTTTCATGCCAGAACTCTGTTGAGCCCCAGTCTGCAGCTGCATCACACACTCCCCAACCCCCACTGCAAACACACACCCACACTCACACACACACACACTTCCAGCTGATGACGTGTAGCTGCCTAGGAGTGGAGCGGCAGGCGGGCAAGCGCTCCAGCGGCACTTGGGCATAGCAGTCTGGGGTAGACAGACAGAAGGGGGACGGATGCGGCGGTGCCGTGCTGGGGAATTTGGCATGCCAAGAGGAGTTTGGGTGGGGTAGGGAGGGGAGCGGGGAAGGGCAGCTGGGGTTGCCAAGAGACAGGAGGACACAGCTGCCACTCTGTGCCACTGATCCGCACTGGGACACTGACATGCCAGAAGCACAGAGTTGGGGAGAGTAGCGCCACGTCCAGGCATCCTGTCCTCTAGTCATCTAACCACTCCTCTAGTCTCCTGTCACAGGAAATAGTGAGTCTGTGTTGGATAGAAGCACAAAAGGGTTTCTGTGATAGAGAGACTCCAGGAGATGCTTCCTACATTGCCAACATTGTGAATATGGGGTATGATGGTTTCGCAATGTTTTTTTCTCATTGTTTCTCATTAATTCAATTTTATTTATATGGCGCATTTATACAAAAGGCATGTCTCAAAGCACTGAACACAAAGAGGCCCAATGAACATTTTTTGTTTTTACTTGTTATGGTAAAGAAAGAAACCTTGGGCACTTCCGGCGGCTAGCCCAACTACCCAAGGGGCTAGCCCAACTGCCTAGGGCAGGTTTTCAGTCTCTCAGATGGTGATTAGTCCACTATTATTCCATCAGGTACACATTATAAGAAAATTGCGGTATAAATAAAGTAATATAGGAGTCCCATTATAATCCCAGGATATAGTCCCATGTCATTAGGTGCAGTCAAGCCAGGGGCCAGCTGTAGGCTGTATCAATCATGTCAGGGTCGTCTGTGGAGCTGAAGGCAGCCCGCCCAGGAAGCCAGATGCAGGATCAGGCAGTGGAAGGCAGGGGTGACCCTCAGTAGGGAGGCAGTGGCCTGGACCGTGGAGTGGGTTGAGGACCATTCAGGAGTGCCGCCGGATCAAACGTTGGAAGAAGGTCCTCAGCTGGATGGCATGTTCGGTGGGGTTGGTTGGGTACCCAGGAGGCAAGAGGTGCAGGGTCAGGCAGTAGAAGGCAGTGATGACTCACGGCAGGGTGGAAAGTCAGAGAGGAGATGAGTTAGAACAGTCTCCATCAGATTTCAGAGAATGGGACTTATATTAGTATATGCCTTCATTAAAAAAAGGCTTCATTCTGGCCTTTCCAATAATGTCAGCTCTGGGGGAAAAGTCTAAGAGAATATGTGTGTAAAGATATGCTACACTCCCGCCCATAGTATAAAATTATTATTATTATAAATTATGTAGTTAAAATGATGTTCTGTATTGAAACTCTATAATGTTTGTTTCACATGACATAAGCCTGTGATCATCAACCCTTCCACTGTCTAATCAACCAAGCTAATAGCCAGGCATGTGACTACTCAAAGGTTCATGTGACCCTTTGTTCATTTGATTGACAGCTAGATGAGTTGACCCTCTGTTCATTTGATTGATTGCTCACTTGACTACCTGCATCACCTGACATATGATGATTAGACGAAAGAAACACCTTAACTAACACCTTAACTGTAACTCAGTGTTGTTCTGTATGGAGTGACCGCGGAGGTGCATGCTTCGTGCTACGTCCTCTGAGCTTGTGATTCTCATGTTACTAACAATAAATGTTTTCTCATCAATGTTCACAGGCTTCTGACCGCATTTTGTATATGGACCCAAAACATTTTATTCTACAGTGTGAGAAAAAAAACTTTTGTAGTGCTTGCAAACTTCTTAGTAGTTTTACACAATCTTGTTTTATGACACCTTCAGAGACAGAGCAGAACACCAACCAACAACAGATTCTAACACAGATTGAAACCAATATATCCAAACAATGTTAGCATATGGGCATGTGGGCCTGTAATGTATCAGGCAGACAGTGGGAGTGTATTAGTGCGCTGCAGAAGGATGCTCTGCATGTCAATCAACAACTAAATTTGTCCAACAGCTGCATTGTAGTTTGACTTTTTTCTGAATAATTGCATGCTTAGTAACACTGCAAATGAAAGATGGACAAACATTACTGACATTACTTTCAACTCAGTTTGTATGGAAATAATGGATAGGAGAAAATCGAGAGCATCATTAACTAAAGCATCATTAAAAGCTTTACTTTGTCTGACACGTTTAAATATAACAGTTCTCTGTATGAAAGGGGAAGGTGTCAAGCCAAAATGAGCAAATAGTGTGAACATGATTGTTATCTCACAGCAATGGGAAGCATTTAATCCTATTAGTACTCTCTGTAGTCATGGTAACCTTTCTAAATTCAACTTTAACACTGTATAAATATTTCCCTGACTTTTAAGTCAGGAGACTAGGGAATGTGTTAAACCAGTAGACCGGGCAGTAAAAATAGAACAAATACCTTGCATCGCATTTGAGGAGTAGGAGATGAAAGATGTGTAATTTTCATTATAGTCAACGATTCACGTTCTGAGAATGCTACAGATGATCTGTTTGACTGTACGTCTTTGTTGCAGCTTTGTTTTACTGGCATGGTGGATTCCCAAATAAAATCCCTGAAGTGTGACAGGGTGTTGCCAATATTGCTGTGCCAACCACGGTCGGTATTAAAAAAAAAAACATGTTACCTTCCGTTTCAAATGTGTCTTTATTGAATGGCACGCCCACACACCTCAGACAGCCCACATCTATGCTCAACCTTCAAGACACGACTTCCCAAAACCAGCTACTTCTCTATCATCTGCGTCCCCAGTGCCATTGACCAGAATCAGGGCATTGTGACAGAGGCAAGTGACCGCCACATTAATATGGCTGGAATAAAACCAGGCCTTCCAGCCTGTTGGTGGCCCTTTGGGACACATGTGTGTTTGGACCTGCTTTCATTATTGCACACTTCTTAATATGGACCCTGTTCTGTATTCACCAACATAACTCTAACAAAACCTCCTCTAGCTCTCAGTCTTTTCATTTCCCCTCCTCTTTCATCACTTTCTCTTTTTCGCCCCATCCCCCACTTCTGGAAGCGGGTCAAGGGAGCCAGTGCCTTCCTTTCAGGCTCAGGTTTGATGGTGTTTCATTACGGATGCTATCTCTCTAAAGGGGAATGGAAGGGATTGTCTGCACCCATTAGATTATCCACAACCCTCATTTTTAGACATAATTTTATGCACCACTTGTATTCCAAGGCCTCACTAGATTATACAGCTAAGTAGTTATGGGTCTATCTCATTATCTGGCTTTGTAAACTTAAATCTGGATTGATATTTTAAGTCTTTGTGGGAGGTGTGTATGTGTATGTACGTATGTATGTATTTTTTGTTATAACGAAATTAATATATTTAAAAGTAGCAGTAAACCCTGCCATGGACTGGATTGTCATCGTCATACAGGATACAGGACAATAGAAGAATTCTAATCGCTTTTGTTTGCATGCATGGAAGCTGAACGCGTTGGACGTAATTGTCTCCAAACTGTTTTTCCCCTTGACTTGGGAATGTGACGCTAAACTGTGAGTTGTCTGGATAATCCATCTCAACGCGCAGTTTTGTTCCGTTTCCTCTTTTTCATCATTCAAAATGCACTGACATTTTCACAATTTTCTACACCCCCCTGTCACCACCACCAACCATCTTTGAGCATTTCTCTCCGTTTTTTTTTTCCTCCACTTGCCTCTGTGATATTTCCATGTGTATATATTATCATAAATAAGAGCACAGATCTGTGGCAGGTTGACGTTTCTAATGGGGCAGACATTAGCATTTCAGAGCAGATGCGTGGTGGCGGGCACAGCACAGGGAGCGCACAGCGCTACAAAGAGAATGGCAGAGGCTTCCTGCTCTCAGCCCTGTCATCCCGTATAAAGAGCCAGAGACGGGAGGCTGAAGATGGGATAAGGGGGGGAGGGGAGCCGAGGAGGGTGGGGGTGGGTGGAGGATTGGGAAGGGGTGGGGGTGTTTGCGAAGAGAGGACTGAGTTGGGCCTCCCCTAGCTGCTGAGCCATAGATGCTCCAGCTGGATCCTCTGCACACGCTAATTAGGGGAGGAAAACACACACACAACACACACACATATATGCACACATACACTCACACATCTTCACACGAAGGAAGCTAGAGAGATTTGTGGAATCCCCCAGATGATAGTAGTGTGAGAGATCCAGCTGGCTGGGTCACTGATGGAGGCTCAGGGACAGGGCAGAGGGGTGTAAGGTGGAGAGGAAGAGGACCAAGAGCTGATGAAGGAGGATCAAATCAGGATTCAGGGGCTTGACATGATCTTGCCCCCACTCTGGCAAGACATCAGCGCACAAAATTGCAGCCCAATTCAATCAACTGAACTGTGAAAATAGCTGTGTATGCATTATGTGTTGACTAATGCAAAGGTAGTCAGGCAGTGGTTATATGCACACTATGAAAAAAGTATTGAGTATAGTATAAAGTCTTTTTAAATGTCTTTTTTAAAAGTCAAAAACTGTCTGACAGGTTTTCAGGTTACATCAGTTGGGCTGGCAACTTGAAGGGTCATTTTAGCATGAAGAGGATAACACTTCCAAAATATTTTCTTTTAGATCAAGACATGGTATGATATCCTGAAATAGTCTGCAAATGCCTGTGCATGATGCCAAAATCCTGTCTATACCCTACAGCTAGCATAACAGCCAGAATAAAAAAAAAATCAAATACTCATAAATGGGAATAGGCTCAGATGTGGTGATCAATTTAGCTTAGATTTATTCCATCTGTCTTCAAGATAATGCAAAAATGAAAAAAATAACTACTATCAGTGATCATCATAATCCCATAGAGTAATCCCACCACCGTGTTTGAGGCTATTTTTATTTTATTGACTAGAACAAGTAGGGCTGGGCGATTTGGCCTAAAATCAATATCTCAATTAAATGAAAAATTTAACTCGATTACGATTAATGAACGATTATTTAAAGGCGCTCTAAGCGATGCTGTTTCACGTCACTTCTTGTTGACGTTCGAAGTATTGTCAAACAAAACGGACGATAGCTCCAGAGAGGGTTCAAGCGTTATAAGTTAGCTTACTCCTCCCCCTCCCTCCCATGCCTCCCGAAAGACTCATGAACCTTGTCGTTTATTGGCTGGAACACTGTTATGTTTCGTTTTCGTTTGTTATGCTAGGTTTGCCCACTGTGTTATGTTGCCGTTTGTGGAGCCTGGGCTGTCTACAGAGACCGCGTTTTTTTACATTGTGTTCAGGGGACAGGCAGCTAGCAGATTGTGAGGAGATGTTTGCTGTATGTAACAACACATGTTTTAGTCCTAAAAACATGTCACATCGCTTAGAGCACCTTTAATTTATTTAATTATTTTGCCCTCTTAGTTCACTGACAAACTCTGTACAGTAAATATGCTCAAATATTACAAGTGGGAGATCTAAATTAACTCAGTTTTTATACTCTCCATGCTCAACATGTCGGTGAAATAACGTAACAGGGCGGGGTCACGTGACTCCACACCCAGTAGTGTTTTTAAAGGGAAATTAATTGAAATAATTGACCAGGAAAAATTAGATCGATTATAGGTTCTGAATGTCAATTACGATTACTTTTTGATTAATTGCCCAGCCCTAAGAACAAAATTGGTTCAGAAACATTGCTCACTCTTCAGAAACATCTCACTCCTCAGTAAGTTAAGACAACTGTACTATGGCATGACATAGACTAGGGTTATCTAATCAAATTTTAGGCTAACAAGAACACTCGAGTGTAATTAGATTTTTCCACTTGTCTACTCTGGCACCTACATACCCCCGTTACCTGTCTCACTTGATAGAGCCGATGTAGAATGGGCAGTATGGACTAGTACCTTAGACTATTTGACGAGAAGAAACACGACTGGTCTGCTTACACTGACACACACTGCAGGAAAGGGCAGAACAACTCTATTTACGGAGCAGGCTGTGGTCCTTTATTGCCTGCAGTAAACACGTCCTCATGTTCTGCAAGTCTTTCTGGACCAATGGCCTCTTCTATGCTGTGGTGTGCTGGGCAGGCAACACAATAAGGAGATATGCTGGACGACTGGACAGATTACTGAGATAAACTGACATGGATCTGGAGACATTGACTTCAGTAGCAGATACAGTAAGAGGATTCTCAGCAGACTGCTGTCTATAATAGACAATGGCCACTAACCCCCTACACACAACATTCCACAAGCAGAACAGCATTGAAAAAAATGTGATGCAAATAACAAACTCCTCTGTCTGACATGCCCAACAGAGAAGGTCTTTTTTGCCAGGGGGTCATAAAACTGTACTCCTCACTAAGAGACAAATCCAGCAAAATACAAAAGTTAACTGTGTCGCCATTGATACAGTGCTACAGTCACAAAGATTGTGAGCCAAAACATTGTCAGCTTTATTACTTTAAACCATGTGTTACTTTACGATGTAAGAAAGAACCTATACTTCAATCTATTCTTCTTTCAATAAAGGTGGTAAAGGACAAGTTTTGGGGCAAAAAAAACCCTAAAACAAACTGCTCTATATTACATACATTGTTGCAGCCTTAACATGGCAGCTAACATAATGATATTGGTACCTTAGTGAATGTGGGCTACGGCCATTTCGTCTCGTTTCTTTCTTTGCTGTTATGCCATGACTATTACTATCTTACAATGACTTTTAGTGGGATGTGAATGCAAGATGGCAGCATCCACAAATTTCTCTGTAAATATACGCAAGTTTGGACTGGACTCTACTACTGGCTATATTATCCCTTTGCACCCTCCTCACATCACCATTCCCTTGTCTTCCATTTTGTGTCTTCAATAGTTCCATTTTAATTTAAGACCATCTTGGTTTCTGACTTTACTGCTGCTTACATCAAGCATGATCTACGGTATCTTCTTGTCTTGTGGTTTATTGTGTAATTTCAAACACTGTGTAATTACCTGCATTTTAGATCTTTTTTCACTAGAAATGTTCTTGCACTGTAGTCACCATACCATCCTTTTGCACATTTTCACATCACTTAAATGGCAGATATTTTAAACTGTTTTATCTTTTCATTGTTGGATGTGTGTATGCAAGCCGTATTACTGTCATTTTATAGATGCTAACGGATGGTTCAGTTTCATAGGGGAATAAAGTCTAATCAAATCTAATTCAATCTAATTTATTCTTGTAGGATGTAGGATGCTCATGTTTGGATGATTCATAACCTTCAGGTCCCAGATGTTGCAAAAAGCTGCTTTTTATATGCTACAATATCCTATACAATGCATCTTGAATGCACTATGGGTTCTATAGGAAATTTTTACCATATTTGCAAGGCTTGAATGGCAAGGTTCTCAGTATGCCATGGGAACTTGAAAAGCTCTTCACACATACCGTTCAGACATTGGGTTATTACCTCGAGTGATAGAGTGTACAGGAGAAGACAGAAACAACACTTAAGGACTCTCATGGACATATCCGACTAATTCCACTTGAACATGGGAGACTTTGTCTACTTTTTGTCTGGACTTAAACCTGACCACTTTAATAACCTTTGGTTAGAACTCAAGGACAGTTTGACAAGGCTCTTTTAAAAAGCACTGTGGATGTTTTGCTTTTCTCCCTCTCTATCATGCCATGTTTAGATTGCATTTGTTTAGACCTGTGATTATAAAACTGTTGGCCATTGTCTGTTGTCTCGTTAGCATTAGCAATTTACATTTTTGTTTTTAGCAGACGCTTTGATCCAAAGCGATTTAGAAATAAGGGGCTCACCATTCAATCTGAAACACATTTAAAACCTTACTAAGAGTGTGGCATGCTAACAGGAAATGATGTAAGATGGGCAAGGATGTGATAGACGCATAATAGAAAGAGTGTGTATGTGTTTGTGCATGTGGAGGGGTGGCACAGTAAGTGCATTCCAGGTAGTACATCTTGGGAGAGCTGGGTCTTGAAGAATTTCTTGAAGATGGAGAAGATATACCTTGCTCTGGCACTTAACTTGGTAGTTAACTCCACCAGCATGGAACAACAGATGATAAGAGTCCGAACTGGTCTATGACAGGTGTTGGCAATGCTAAGCAGGTTTCCTTGGTGAAATGAATTGCTCAAGAGGTAACATATGGCTGCATCAATTATGACACCCAAGTGACCATGGTGGGGGCAACAGTTATGGAATCAATCTTAATGTTGATGTTGTGATGTGTGATTTGCTTAGCTGGGAGGACCAACAGTTTAGTTTTGGAGTGGCTGAATTGGAGGTGATGGGCTTTCAGAAATGCAGATGTCAAGCAGTCAGGCATTTGTGTTGAGGCTGTAGAGTCTTTAGGAGTTATGAGCAGAAAAGCCACTATTGGAACTTCAGGGTAATTTTACTGTAACTTCACATGTTTCCTGCACATGTTTCCACTTGACCAGGTCAGCCCAAAAGGAATCTTCTCAGGGCCATTTCATGGACCAACCGAGTACCTTTCTTTGGGTTATGTACTTGAAATAGGTCAGACAAGAGTGAAGGTGTGTATCACAACATGAACTGAATCCAAATATTCTGGAACTGCATCCAAAAATTCAATATGGCGGATCTAACATAACAATTGCTATTTCTGTGTTAAACGAAAAGGCTTTATGATAGGCTTTAGAGAAAGTAGATTTTGCAACCAGAAATGACATCTGTGGTGATATACAATGTGTCTACCAGCCACCTATTTGGGGTTATGGTGCTGATTAGAGACATTACTAAAGTAAAACATTGCGATATGATGAAGTTTTTAGTGAAGGCTCTAAGGGCCATTTTGTAGTGGAAACGCAATGGCTGAGTTGACCGAGCCACTGATTTTTTCCCCTCCCAAAATTGTCCTTGTAGTGGAAACGAATTTATGGAAACATGAAGCATCTGCATAATAATGATAAAAGAAACTATGTAAGCGACTTAAATGGCAAAGAGAATTATAGTTGGGCCCTAGCACTGAGCCATGAGGCTCAGCAAGATACACTGAACACCACACACTGCAAAAGTAAACAAACTCAAAGAAGTACTAAAACTCAGAACACTAGTGCACATAAATCATTTTTGATTTTTTGTAAGGAGTAGATTAACCTTAAGCCTTGACTAATATCCTCTTACAGGATCTTCTCTCTGTGTGTCTGTGTGTGTGTGTGTGTGTGTGTGTGTGTGTGTGTGTGTGTTTGAGAGAGAGAGAGAGTTATCTGTATGTCTAAATGTGCCAGTGACTGTCCATTCATGCTTAAATGTGTGTGAAACCTAGTCCCACAATTAATCTCACCTGTCTAAAAAATAATTCAGTGTAGCTTTAAAGCTCCAGAGATAGACAGATGGTAAAATTAATCAGTAATAAAAATCATCTGATCATTCTGCAATCATTCTGCAAATTATTTATAAAGACCCCACATTTATGCATCTGTGTATTCAGATCTAAACTGCACAATCCTGTTCCCTTTCATGACAGAACATGAAAAAAATACAACTACTTACAAACACACAACAGCACTGTAACAACACTCACAGTCTACTGAACAACCTAAACAGTTTATTACAAAATAGGGCACTGGGGCTTCTGATAACAATTCAAAAGAAGTAATCTTTATTTTCCTAGGCAGAGTGCCAACAAGGGAAGAAGGGGTGTGTGTGTGTGTGTTGGGGGGGTGGGGTGGGGTTGGGTGTGATGACAATGACAGCATCTTTGAGTGAAATATCAGTGAGCTGCAATGTGGCGAGATGGTGATGCCAACTACTTTGCTTGGGTCATGTGATATTCTCATGCACGAAAAAAAAGTGAGAGTGAGAGTGTTTGAGCTTTGATGGCGAACGTGAAGAGGCCCCTGAGGTTTGGGGACGAGGCTTCACAGGCGGAGGGGAGGGATTCGAGTGATGTTTTAAGAGTTGCAGAGGTACCGTTTCCCAAGTAAATGAATGGAACATCAAACAAATGAGCTTAGGCATCAGATTGGTGATAAAGTAGAGGGTCTTGGAGAGGATTTGCATTGATAGCAGCGATGTGTTTGGAAAATAAATGAAGTTCTTGTGGAGGATTGTGTCTGGGTAAAGAGGACATTAATTTACTCATATTCAAAGGGACTTTCTTTACATGTCTTCATCTACCATTTGTGATCTTCCACATGCATGTATTTTCTGCCTGAAATAATAAGTGGCATGTTCAGGTAGAAAGCCTGTGTAGTAGCAGAAAATAATAGCCTTGCATTCAAAGTGAACTTGCTTGCTGTGCCAATTTCTGCCAACCATCATGTCTAAGTGAATAGTATAAGCAGATAATTGAAATCAAACCTGTCATGCCAAGTTAAGTTGAAACTAAAGTGAATGACACAAAGCTTTGTGGTGATCCCAAATAAAGGACTAAAAATGACACAGACCTCAATCAAATGCAGTACGCAGTCAGAAGCCTGCTTTTCATGTCCTGAGGACATACACGTTACTGGGGCTGCGTAGGCTCTCTCCATTCACACAAGGAATAAACAGCCTGTATTATATCTAATATCATGCTTCAGGCTGTTCCATTGTGTTGAGCACTGCTGGAGATGTTGCAGATCATTGATAAATGGAGACATATGCTGTAAAATGTATATTTTGTGTCAATGTGTCATTTTCTTTTCACAGCAAATATAGAAATAGCTTGCTAACATGATATATATATATATATGTGTGTGTGTGTGTGTGTGTGTGTGTGTGCATAATAGAGGTTGACAGAGTCTCAGTTCATATAGGTTCACATACTCCAAAGAAAGATCTGGATATTGCCTCTACATTACCCCTGAAATACCAAGGTTCTCTAAACTTGTCAAGATAGGAAATAGACATTTTTCCATAATTACATAGGAAGCCTGGCTTTTCTTCACCTTGTCTGAAGGGTAATTAGCAGAGAGAGCACTGCGAGGGGATGAGGAGGGTGAGGAGAGGGCGATTGAAATGACGAATCGATTCGACCATCGAGTTAAATAACCAGGCAGACGAAAGTATTAGTGGGCAAAGCATCTAAAGCAACCCGGTCAGCATTGACGTCTGATTCCTCCAGGCAGCGCAAGTAAGCGGTCAATAGTCATGGAGGCCCACTGTCTACATCTTTCCACCACTCCCTTCTTTCTCATTGTACTTCCCCCCCTGTTCAGCCCTTGGTACTCTTTTTTACCTTTTACCTGGTAAAACCTTTCATCATCCAAAGTCCTGAGTTTGGTAGCTCCCCCTCTCTTTCTTACTCTTCCTTCCTTTCTATCCCAATCTCTCTCTCTCTCTTTCTCTCTCCCCCTCTTCCCCCACGTCAGAAATGATAGACACAGATAGGATCAGAGAGACTGAAAATTGACCTAACAACTGTAATTGGGTGCTCCATAATGAAAGAGATGAAATGCAACAGTTCAGGCTCACGCGTAATCGTAATAAATTGGATTGCCCCACATAGACCCAGAGAATGAAATCAAATATTCAGCAACTTAATTTGAGAATTTCTCACAAGCATTTTCCCCTCCGTCTTTAGTTATTAAAATAAAATGTTGCTAGAAGGGAAAGAACAGATTTATCAGGAATAAACAGTCCCAAGTCTCAAGGCTGTGTGAATGAACCACACACTTCATCTTCATGCAAGCTAATGTAAGAATAGTTATGCACTCCCCATGTTCAGACACTGTGTGTTTGCATGGAATGTGTCTTTGTTTCCTTATAGCCTGACCATTTTCTTCTACTGTCTGTCTTTCTTTTGCAAACTGATGCTGCTCATTATTTTGGGGTTCATGGTCTTTTTTCCCGTTTCTGTTTTCCTAGTTTGATGAGAGTGTTTTGTTCCTCAACAAAAGTGCAAGCAGGCTGAGTAAACCATCTCTAAATTGTTCAAATTGGTCTATTGACTCCACAATTATGTTCTGATCCACAGCCTCTCGTCCCCACGGTTCTGAGCCATAGAGAAGGACATAATTGCACTGTAAGCACTCCTGCTGATTTTACAGCTTTGAAGTTTTTTTTTTCTACTGTGTATTTACACCCAATTTTAAACAGCCCAAAAGAGAACAAGGAGGAGAAAGAGAGAGAGAGAAAGACTCAAAGAGTGTTAACTGCCTGTAAGAGAACAATTAAAAAAAAAAAAAAAAATCTATCCTATTAAATTAAAAAGGGACCTGACACACACAGTTCCCAGCTGGTTCAAAGAATGCATGTGTCATGCTTCTATCTTAATCCATATATTTGTTCAACATTATTATACTTCCTTCAAAACAAACACACCCACGGTGGGAGGGTGAGAGGGGAGAGATCAAAAAAGTGCCTTCTTTATTTGGCTGCAAAAGAAAAAAATAATGAAAAAAAAAACAGTTATGGAAAAAAAATCCTATCCATCTCAATTTGCCCACATCCTGTCTCGTCCCAGCAGGAGTCATTAGTGGCCTGCAGCAAGCAGCAACCAGTTGGCGCAGAGTTCCAAAGCCCTGCACACGGTTAGTGTGGACCACCCTGGGCCCTCAAACACTCTCATATCCCACCATGGCTGGGCCAGACATCAGACTGAGGTGTTGTTCAAACAACTCTATATGTCAGTATATGACTGGGGAAAAAGCAGTTGTGTTGAATGAAAAAGGAGAGTGAAAGTATGGATAGAGTAAGATGTGCCGAACAAAACAGACTAGAACACATTTCTCTTATTCAGAGAGAAAAGCATCTGTTGTCTTTTCTGCTTGTCTGTCATTGTGTTTATGTTTTCCTCAAGTGCCCTTGTTAGGAAAAGAAATATCACAGCAGCAGTAGCATTTCAGGTTTGAGATATGATCAGCCTGCATGCTTGAAGTTTCAAAATAGGATACATCTCAGGCTTACAGTACCTCAGTCTAGTGGAGTCCTGATCAGGTTTTTGTTTGCGTCATTTGAGTCATTTGATTTTGAGTGCCGATACTCCCGATCCAATACTTCTATAATACGTTAAAAAAAGAATATGGAAGATCGAAGAAACAGATCCAGGATGTTATATACAGTATATCCGAGTTCTGACGGGAAGGTAAGGCCCGATTCCGATCGAGTCTGAAACCATGTTAGCAGGTCTGATTTCCCATTACGTGATTGGATCTGGACAACCCTACTCGAGTCCAAATGTTTCTCAATTTTATTCACCAATGACTGGACTCAGACTTGCTTACTGATCACTCAGACTTGAACTTGTGTGTCTATTATCCACAGACTCAGACTTGGTTTTTCTCCGTTCTTCTTGATGCTATTGTCTTTTTCTTTTCTTATTTCTTATATTCACATAAATACTTAAACTACCTTTCCCGAAACCCACAGATTGCAACTCATTGCATTTACTGCTACTGAGCCATGTAATTTTAGCATCATGCCTGTAAGCTACTTTATGTCACTGAAAGACAAAAATAGGTCTACAAGAGTTTGCCAAGTTACCATTAACATAACATTTAATTGCATGTCATAAACATACAGTAATGGTCTGTTGAGTTTAATATTAGAAAAACTACAAGACAAACTAAACAGTAGTGACATGCAACAAATGTCAAAGTTAGCACATTAATAGTGCCTTAATGCAAACTCACTTCAAAAGCAACTTAATGTTGCAGGGGTCCAAGGGTGATTAGTTTGTGGTAAAATGCTCCTCTACCTACTGAAAAATGACTAGTTTTATATATTATTACTGGCTGGAATTTTGCAATTAACAATTTTTTTTTTTAAGATTAATTGTGATTCATTTTTTAATCGTTTGACAGCCATACTTTAATTGTATGATTTGAAAACTACAGTACACGTGTAATAGCTGAGTGTTTGTCACTGTGTTTGAATCAGTATCCTTTTAATACTTACTGAAACAGTATTTAAAAAAAAACGGTAACTATTATTATAAGTTGAACTGTAGGAAAATGGTTCAAAGTTGTTGGAGCTGTCATTTTGCTCACTAGAATGACAAGGCAGCTGCAAAGCTACGCTATGGATAAAGGTCAAGGTCAATGTGAAAGTAGTGTCTATCATCACTGAGAGGGAATTGAGCACAACCAGCATCACATACCATCACACGAAAGAAGTGGTGCTGCAAGGTCTCTCTTTATGCTGCCTGTCTTCATTGATGGATGGGTGTGGAGGCAGTCAGTATGTATAAATACCTTGAACTACATCTTGACTGAAAAACTGGACTGGTCTGTTAGCACTGGTGCACTCTACAGGAAGAGCAGTATAGCAGATAAGCAGATAAGAGGTTCCTCTGCAGACTGCCTGAGTGTGTCCCTGAACACGCACAACAAGCACACACACACAATCTTAGACTTCCCCACTCTTCTACCGGCTACATGTATACTATCCCTATGCACTCTCCTTACACCATTATACCTGTCTTCCTCTCTGTGCTCCTAGACCTCCGCTAGTAATTTAACCATTTTTCTTTTTATCTAAATTTGCTGCCTATGTTAATGAAGACTGAATTAAGCATTATACCATTTTATCTGCCTTCTTGTATTATTATTGTAGTCTATTGTGTTTCTATACTCTGTAGCCACTTTAGTCTGTATTCGATACAGCTTTCGCACTGGCAATGTACTGTAACTTACACAAACACTTTGACTATAGAAACCACAGCATTCATCTGCACACTTCAGTATCACCACGTCCAATTTATAACTCAGTGCCCTATAAGGCACATAAAAATGACTGTTCATGTTGTCTTTTTTATAGTGAGTATGTGTATGTAGATCATGTCCACATCACGTCTTTTCAAACGGACACACCCATATGATTACAGGCAAAAGTAGGGGCTGATGGGAAAAGCTTGCATCAAAATAGATGTTTCTGTTCTTAATATAATCTGTAGCTTGAAACACGTTTCCTTTAAGGCCCTTCTGTTGTGCTGCCATTTTGTTTTCACATAGTCCCTTAGACAGAGCCAAAAAGACTCCCAGGCATTCAGCACTTCAGTGGTGTGGAAATACTGGGTGAAATTGCATTGGCGTTTGTGATGAGCTGTAGTGTGACTGTTTCATTAACCTGAAATGGTTATTAAAATGATGTAAAATCTTTATCTGACTGAACAAGCTAATTTAGACAATAATGACTAAATAATGTGTTTTAAATGTATGGAAAAACACAATTAATGAGATCCCATAGCAAAGATAATCTTTACACTTAGTATTGGTTGATACTGTAAAACCAGGCCAGTTTTGGTTTTCAGCGAGTCAGACTCACTGTGTAGGTTAGGCCCTGTGGCACCATATTGTGTCTGTATCTGCTTTTCTGAAATAATCTCTTTTTGTCACATCCACTGTGCATCACCATCCTATTTTGGTCTTTCCCTCAATCTCTCTTTGACAGCAACCAAATCTTTCACTTTCTTCCATACACTCCCTCCTTCCCTCCATCCCTCTCAATTCCCCTCTCATTCTTTTTTTAATGCGTCTTTTCAGATTGAGGTGTCACACAGGCACATCTCCCATACCGTTGGATTATGGAGGCCTTGAGGGGTAGGGGGTTGATGATGATGGGGCTAGTAGTGGGTGGAGGAAAGATGTGGAGGGTTGCGGGTTTTCACTTCTCATTCATCTCTCCCTCTCTCATCTTTTTCTGTCACTCTCTCAGTCTCTCTTTTGCTTTCGCTTGGCCTTGCTCCATCTGTCTGAAATCTTCCACATCCCAGCAGCCTTTAAGCCTCTTATCCTGCCTGCCCCATCTTCCCTTTCTACTCCGATGATTGGGGTGAGGAAGTCTAGTGATGACTTACAGTGGCACCCATCTGTCGCCACCCTCCAAGTCACCCACCACCACCCACACACACACACACACACACACACACACACACACGCTCCCTTTCCCTTTGGCCCCTGGTCGCTTGCCCTCTGATGGACAGACACTGATGGAACCTCACCACCCAAGAGCATGTTGGTAGTCATGGGTACCCAAGATTGATGCCCATTATCCAGCCATCCATCTCTAACATCCACCCACCCACTAACCCACACTCACACTTTTCCAGGCCTGCCACCTTACAGCTTTGGCAGAGTGGTCCTGGCAGCCCAGCACTGCTCCCAACACTTGAGCCAGGAACCTGAGAACTCAGCTCTTTGCTTGCTAGTGTCAAGTGGAAACACAAATGAGTCAGAATTCAGAGGAAAAATACTGCCATGCTCACTTAAATGTGCTCTCTCTGCAAACACCAAACACACACACACACACACAATTTAAAGAAAAATGTTTAGACGTCCTACAAATACTGCCATCCTTATTCAAATGTGCTGTCTCAAACACACACACACATACACACACACACACACACACATACACCCACGTACACTGAGAGAGAGTATATGAAAGAAGACGTTTGGACCTCCTACAATTTGCTGCTGCTTATGACTCATTGTGGCCTGGTTTGCGGTTTGACCAGCAGGGCACGGCACCAAGCTACGCTCCCACTCACAAGCAGCCATTTGTGTAGTAGCATGGCTCAGGTTGGTTTGGCAATCATTGTAATGGCTGGAGGTGAAGGGATGTTAATTACATTAGGCCTTTGTTTGGACAGCAAACCTGATCCGCTGGACAGGCAGACCCGTTATTACGAATTGGAGAGGGGTAGCAAATTAAAGCTTTTGGAAATGTCACTTACATCACATGTCTCTCATCGGCTGATGCATCTGGGCAGGAAAGGGGAGCCAATTAGATGAAGGCCAAATCCGAGCCACTCAGTTCAACATCTGTCCAGTGTGTTAATGGAGAAGAATTATTTATCAGCCAGAATAATATGATTTTGGGAATGCAATTATATGTTTACAAACACTTGTTTGGTGTGGCAATGATGGCAGTCGATGCGTGCTGGATGGTGTGTATGTCTGAGCTGGTAGCACCACACTCCATTTGTTGTTTAATTCATGCATCTCTTTGAGAAATAAAGAACGTTGCTGGGATGAAAAGGGAGATCCCCCCCTTTTTCCTCCACCTCCTCTCCTCCTCCCTCCATCCAGTCTGGTCTCACCCCAGCTCCAGACACCCTGCCGCGCCTGGGAGGTACGGCAAGGTCTTTTCCACGCAGCCCTACTCATTAAACTCATTAGGGCTCTTTGGGAG
Source organism: Limnothrissa miodon (assembly GCA_017657215.1). NCBI lineage: Eukaryota > Metazoa > Chordata > Actinopteri > Clupeiformes > Clupeidae > Limnothrissa > Limnothrissa miodon. The sequence continues at coordinate 25,698 of JAGFZM010000481.1, read as the reverse complement.
TGTGTGTGTGTGTGTGTGTGTGTGCGTGTGTGGTGGAGATGGTGTTGGGGGGGAGGCAATCTGACATGTTGTTTTCTTTTTTATTGCTATTATCTTCCCATCCAGATCCACAGTGCCCAAGTCAACTCTCCCGAAGAAAATAAATTAATAAATAAACAAAACTAACATCAACATAATCCAATTTTTTTTCTGACATGCATAACCAACAGTGTGCCTCCAAACCCTTCCAACTACTGCCTGGGTTCCTTCCCAGGCCATAGCTATCATTTCAGTTCTAAATAATAATAACAAACAAGGCAGAGTGGTTAGGAGATCTCCCGTCAGAGCGGCTCTGGCCTGGTTGAGGCACAAAGAATTTACCCCCCAGGCCTGTGAAATCTGTTATGACTTCAACAGCACACCAGTGGGAGTCTCATGCTCTCCCCTTATTTGTTTGCGTGATGAGAGTTGCATGGAATCTCAAGACTGCGTCTTGTTCACACCTTCAGAGTACGGTGACACTGAGTAAAACGGCAGGCTGATTTAGATGAAGCAGCCATGGTCGAGATTGTGTGTGTGTGTTTGTGTGTGTGTGTGTGGGCACCCCTTCACTAAACTGGTGTAATTCCCTTTGCGGGAACAAGTCACAAACCATCACCCAGAACAAGCGTGAAATCTCAACTGAGAGTGGGATACTCTTGTACTGATTCCAATTAGAATGCACATGCGTCAGTGGGAGAGAAAACGCTTGAGTCGAGAACAAATTAAAGCAGCTCGTCTAACCGACACCTTTGGGCACTCTCCATCACGCGCCTCTTTGAAATCACTTTACCTGATTTCCAATGCCAGAAGGAACATGAGAGGAGTCAATCCTGTTTGGTTCTACTCCAAATACATTGATCCTACAAGCCATTGGCCACACACACACACACACACACACACACACAAGCATCTCCTCTGTTCAAGAGCTGGCAGTGTACCCCTCCCACGTTTGCCACCAGGGGAATGTGTGGAATGTCACACATAGCCATGTAACATAGTTGTTCATAGTGCATAACCTCGGGTGAAGATACATGCTTTATACCACTGGAAAACATCACTAACTCAAATTGGTATTTTAGTCTAAATAAGCAAAGTCAAACACCCATGGCGAAGCTATTAAGGTCTTTTTTCACCATAGGCGTGGGTCTTGAACTTTCGTTCAAAGGGATAAATACGCCAGGAGCTTTCAAAATGCAATAAATTGAATGCTGAGAACAATTTTGTTGTACACATGAGCCTATGTTTGAAAAGAATGATTATAAAGAGTGCACTTACTGTACTCATTTTTTAACCAGCTCTCTTAACAATGGCAAACATGTTTTGTTGCTACTGCAGAATATTTCTGTGTCCTAAATATTGCACTGTGCAGTTCAACACAGTAAAGTGCTCTAATGTTGTAGTATTTTATATGAATGCAGTTTTACCTTGTCAGAGATATTGCATTAATGCTGTTTTGATACGGTTTTAGTATTTCAATAACAGTCATTTGAATGTTTTTGGCCAAGTAGCAGTGGTACAGTACAACCCATTGTAAATTTCCACACCCTGCTGTTCTCTGCCCTGCAAAAATCCCCCCAAAATACAACTAATAATGTAAAGTGGTATGAGAGGTAAATGTATCAGAATCCTCATAACCTCGAGCTATTGACTGGTGTAGGCTCATGCATACCATTATATAAATGCATTGATACACAACATTGTTGGTGAGCTTAATGCTTTACTTTTTTCACTTTCAGACCTCCTTGTTGAGACATGTGCCTGTCTTTGGGTCACAGATCCCCATGGGAGGTTGGCATCTGATAAGGAAGTGCCCCTGATGTCACTGTTTTTCACAGGAAGCCACTGGTGTTAGTGTCCTTTCAGACAGTCGTGATCACACTTTAAAATCCCCAGCATGAGAAAGCCCACTGTCATCTGACTGACCAAGCCCCCGACCCCACACAGGAAGCTCCCTCACCACACGACCAACTCCTTCAGGCCTGTGTTGCCTAGGAAACCTTGGGCGAAGGAGAACATCAGAGCAAGTAGGAGAAAGATAACTGAAACATGGCTAAATGACAACATTCCGGACTCGGCCATACAACTGGAGCAGCTAGCATGCTACAGAGCCGACAGGGCTATCGTAGACGGAGGCAAGACCCGAGGCGGCGGGGTCTGTGTTTACATCCGCGATGAGTGGTGTCGTGATGCCACTGTAGTATGAAAACACTGCTCATCACTGGCGGAGTTCATGATCGTGAAGTGTCGCCCTTTCTACTTGCCTAGGGAGATAAGTTCGATCCTGCTGGTCGCTACTTACATTCCTCCATCTAGCAACAACAGCGACAGAAATGCGGCGCTGAACGAACTGTATCAGGCCATCAGTGAGCAACAAACAGCACACCCAGACGGTTTCATCATCCTCGCAGGAGATTTCAACCATGCTGAACTTAAAACTTTCATCAGCATGTACATTTTCCAACACGGGGGGACAACATATTGGACCTGGTCTACACACAGGAAAAAGGAGCATACAAAGCCACCCCCCTCCCCCACATCGGCACCTCTGATCACCTCACTGTTATGCTAATGCCAGCATACAGACAGAGTGTGAAAGTCTCCAGACCCGTTAAGAAAGAGGTAAGGGTGTGGCCACAGGAGGCCACCTCTGCTCTTCAAGACTGCTTTGGGTCAACGGATTGGGAAGTGTTCAAGGGAGCAGCCACCTACAATAACATCATAGACATTGAGGAGTATACAGACACTGTGAGCTCATACATCATCAAATGCATTGATGATGTTACACAAATAAAAAGCATCACAACGCGAGCCAACCGGAAGCCATGGCTGACAGGAGATGTCCACAGGCTGCTGAAGGCCAGAGACAAGGCCTTCAGAGCTGGGGATGAAGCAGGCCTGAGAACAGCGAGAGCCAACCTGTCCAGTGGCATCAGGAAAGCGAAACAGGACTACACACGCAAGATAACCTCCCACTTCAACGATAGCAAGGATGCACAGAGTCTATGGCAAGGCATACAGGCCATTACAGACTACAAGCCTGCAGCGCGTAGCTGTGAGAGTGACACCACTCTGCTCAACAACCTGAACAGCTTCTTTGCAAGATTTGAAGAACAGAACAACACACGCCCACAGAAAACACCGCCACCTCCACACGACCAGCCTCTGTGCCTGTCTGCTGCCAGCGTGAAGAGGACACTCTCCGCCATCAACGCCCGGAAAGCAGCGGGTCCAGACAACATCCCTGGCAGTGTGCTGAAAGACTGCGCAGAGGAGCTGAAGGACGTCTTCACAGACATCTTTAACACCTCCCTGAGGCAAGCCATTGTCCCATCAGGCTTCAAGACTGCCACCATCATACCTGTGCCAAAGAAATCATCCCCAGCCTGCTTCAATGACTACCGCCTGTGGCACTGACACCCATCATCATGAAGTGCTTTGAACGACTAGTCATGTCACACATCAAATCCACCCTGCCTACCAACCTGGACCCATACCAGTTCGCATACAGAGCAAAACGATCCACAGAAGATGCAATCTGCTCTGCCCTCCACCCAGCCCTAACTCACCTGGACAAGAAAGACTCATATGTGAGAATGCTGTTCATAGACTTCAGCAGTTCAGCATTCAACACCATTATACCACAACAACTCATCTGCAAACTGGACAAACTGGGCCTCAGCACCTCCCTCTGCAAATGGCTGCTGGATTTCCTCAGCCAGAGGCCTCAAGCAGTGCGTGTGGGCAACAACGTCTCTAACAGCATCACCCTGAGCACAGGGGCTCCACAAGGCTGTGTGCTCAGTCCGCTGCTCTTCACCCTGCTGACTCATGACTGCACACCAACCTACAGCTCCAACCACCTGGTGAAGTTTGCGGACGACACAACGCTGGTGGGGCTCATCACCAAGGGCGATGAAACACACTACAGGAAAGAGGTTGAGCTCCTGACCACGTGGTGCAGAGGCAACAACCTCCTGCTAAATGTTAGCAAGACCAAGGAGGTTATTGTCAACTTCCAGAGAGGCCACACCTGTCACCATCCGCTGACCATCGACGGCGCTGCGGTAGAGAGAGTGAGCAGCACCAAGTTCCTAGGGGTGCACATCAGTGAGGACCTCTCCTGGACTACCAACACCACATCACTGGCCAAGAAAGCACAACAGCGCCTCTACTTCCTGCGCAAACTCAAGCGGGCAAGCGCCCCACCACACATCCTGACCACATTCTACAGAGGAACCATTGAAAGCATCCTCTCCAGCTGCATCACTGTGTGGGGCGGTAGCTGCACTAACTACAACAGAAAAGCTCTACAACGCATCGTGAGAACAGCTGAGAGGATAGTTGGCGGACCACTCCCATCCCTGCAAGACATCTATGTCACGGGTGGAGTGGACTGTATAAACTGAGCAGACTATATTGGG
>JAGFZM010000480.1:40826-60157 GCA_017657215.1 Limnothrissa miodon | reverse complement strand
TTATTATTATTATTATTATTATTATTATATTTTGCATAGTAAGAAACAGCTCTTTTTGAGTCTCTTTTTGAATCTCTGTGCTAATTGGGATAGACTTGAACTTGAATGTTTCTTCCTCTCTTTCTCTCACTGTCATCTTTCTCTCAGTTTACTCAATCCCCTTCTGTCTACTCATTCACACATATTGCACCACCCTTTCCTCTTGATTCATTTGAAGATTGGGGTCGATGGCAATGTGATAGGTGTGTGGCTGAGACTCTACCCTGTCTAGGGGGACAGGGATCGGCCACTGAAGTCAGGTGCACAGTCTGCTCACTTTAATATGGTGGCGTCTCTCCCTCCCTCCCTCACTCACTCCGCCGACCCAAATAGCATCTCAACTGAGCAAACAGAGCATCAAACCTAATGCTAATTAGAGAGGGGAGAAGGGGCTTGTTGTAACGAGGGAAATTGATTAATCAGATCACAGGCAGAGCTAAGAGAGAGAGAGAGAGAGAGAGAGAGGGGAAGAAGAAAAAAGGGACAGATTAAAGAGGGGGAAGGAGGTGGAGGTAGAGGATGCAAGGAGGGAGGCAGTTTTGAAGTGCGTCTGATAACTTTCATCTGAACATCTGGACTCTATGTTGGACACATCACTAGGTCTACTACCATAGGTAAAGTCTTCTCAGAGGCTCTGAGTCAAAGCATTTTGTTTGCCCTCTCAGAAAAACGTGCTAAAAGTGTCTCAATTTTTTCAGCACATGATTTAATGGAAAATAGTCTTGATGGGCCTGCTATCCATGTCAAACATGGTTACAAAAGCATTTTTTTCAGTAAAGCGAAAAGGGACAGTGAGTCAATTTAATGCAATTGTTTTCCCCCGATAAAAACAGGGAAAAACAATAGCATTAAATTGACTTACACTACAATGATATATTGCACATGGTGAGTCTTCAAATGCGCAGGTGGAAGTGTGTGTGTGTGCGTGTGTGTGTCTGTGCGTGTGTGTAAGTGGAGTCAGAGGCCTTGTAATGGTGCACCATCATCGCTGCCGCTGTTATTACCCGTAACGCTCTCCTCTCTCCTCCCAACAAAACAGGTAAAACACTGTCCCCGCAAGCACATTAATCATGATGTGCACTCCTCTGTCCAACCACAGTGAATTTTAAACTCTTCTCCCGCTACTGTCTGCAGAGAAGTGGAGGTACTGTAGGCTACCTTGTCGCATGGTTGTGGGGTGGAGGGGGAATTATAATTCAGGACATGTGCATTGTTTCAGTAGGGTGGCCATGACTGATTTTAGTGGCTGTGGTATCTGTTTCAGGGCCAATAATCTTTAAGCTGCTTTAACACTCTTTTAGCCTCTCCCCCATGCAAAGTTATCTCAGCAAGGTGGTCCAACTACTTCATATATTTCAGGGTTCTGGCTGCACAGAAAAGCAAGTGAGTAGATAGAGTAAAGGAAGGCTTGTGGGGTAGAAACTGTGTGTTTTTAGAATAATGCACATTAATACTGTATAACACTGGCTGCAGATTTTGAAACACAAGTAGGAGTAAACTGATAAGGACTTTGTTTTGAAACAATAAGCGACTACATCTTGTCCTAAAACACACACCACAGAGAGTGAGAGAGAAAGAGAGAGACAGATAGAGAGAGAGAAAGAAAGTGAGACCCAAGCCAGCCATCCCTGTATGAGCTGTGTGATTTTGCCTCGGTGGTGTCAGTCTCTGCTTAATTATACATGCTACATGGAGCGAGACAACAGGCTAATTAAGGCATGCTAAATATTCAATCAGCGCCGGTCTGGCCAGGGGAAGCGCTGGCACTCGGAGGAAAGCTGGTGGCTGGTGGGTGGCAGACGATGAGAGCGGGAGAGGAATTGGATTCTCCCCCTGGATGGCAGATGCACCACCCACCCCTCCAACCCTCCTCCTCCCCCACAAATGCAACCCTTCAGACAGACTCTCCACTGGGAGTCTGGGACAGGCAAGCGACTGAGAGCATCGGCTGCGTAACTCAAAGGGCCTGTGCTTTCGTCTAGACTTTGGTGGAGGTATTGCATAGAAGGAGGAGGAGGAGGTGAATGGGAAGAGGAGGACCAAGTGAGAATGAGAGTTTGAGGATAAAGAGGTGGAGAGGAGTTGACAGTATGTGGAGTAGGGGATGAGAAGGAGGAAGAGGAGAGGATGAGATGAAGAGAAGGAGGTGAGAAGGAGGAAGTAAGAATAAAGAGAAGGAAATGAGGTGAGGATGAGAAGAGAAGGTGAGGAGTTGAAGAAGAGAAAGTGTAGGTCAGGAGGGGGAGAAGGTGATGAGACACCAAGTGGAGTTGTTGGTGGGAGATTTTGGATGACTATGTTGTTGCCCCAAAGTGCGGCTTCTCTGACAGCTGAAATCCCTGTGCTCACCAACAAAAAAAACGCCATGTTCACGGTTCACAAACCAGCCGTGTGCTGTGAAGAAGGGTTGCAAGCATCTGTCTTGCACTCTCGCTTACAAATGGTTTGGAAACACACACACACACACACATACACACACACACACATACACACACTGAACTCTCCTCAACTTCAAGTCCCACAGGCATAGCTTCATAACACACTTCTTTCAGGCCTTTGCTATCTGACTGTAACATCTCTCTCTCTCTCTCTCTCTCTCTCTCTTTTTCTCTCTCTTGCTACCTGAAGATTATAGGGCTGTCTTTTCATCCACTCTATTTCTCAGACAGATGTGAAATTATCTCTTATCAGGCTCTATTGTTTATGAAGTAGTAATTACAGCTCTGGCTAGCGTTTCTTTCTCCTCCGCCATGTATAATGTCCCACAGATCACAGCGGGTCAGTGTCTCTGCATCAGATGCAATGGCCCAAAGGAGTGGGAGATGGGTAGAAAATGATGCCGGGAGGAGGGAGAAAAGACAGAGGGTTAGGGAAGATGTTTTGCTCTGAATTTGTTTTGCATTTGGTCCAATGAAGAGAACAAAGAGATTATGACTGATTCACTAGTTTTTTATAAGATAGGCACGTAATAGACTATAAACATTTTTTTTTACATCAGTTTAGTTGCAGTTGATTGATATTACTCTAATTGACAACGTTTCCGAACTTTTTGAGTGTAATATTGTTGTCTGGAGTTTCAAATAATCTAAAAGCAGCACTAGCCAACAAGCAACATGCTGAAGGACTGGACAATACGTTGTCAGCATGAACAAGAACAAATAAATAAACAATGCAGAATAAAGACAAATTGGTGTGGAAAGCTCTCGTTGGCTCAGAAACGACCTCACTGAGTCAAAGAGGAGGCGGCAAATTGGACGCGCTTAGAAAAACCCTCACAATTTGGGATCATTACGGATAGAGATTGTGGCTCCCTGTTTCCCAACGCGGACCATATCACATCCTTCAATGTGGGCAGTCATCATGGTGATGCAAACAGCTATTTGGACTGGCTAGAGCAGATGATAATCTATGTGTCCGATTTGAATGATCAATTGCTACAGACAAGATAGGAAAGAAGGAGAGGAACACAGGAAAAGAAAGAAAGAAAGTGGGAGGTGCAGTTGAGTGCTGATTGTCTTTTGGGAGATGAGAAGAGACGCTGAGACAATTCAGTAACCAAAGAGATAGCAGAGCGCATGGACAAACAATCCCACTTGGAACTGCATGGAGGAAAGGATCATGGTCTCTAAGCAACAGATTCAAGCTATTCAAATGATCCTACGTAGAACTGCTTGAAAAAAAGAATCACCGTCTCTAAACAGCAACAGATTCAAGCTATTCTGCTTCACAGGGCATCTCAAAGAGGTTGCATAATTGGAGGCCACTGGCCTAATTTGTCATAATCTCTGTGAAAATGGCCAAGGATTGCACTTAAAGAGGCCCTATGCCACTGTTTCAACTTAGTTTATTTAAATATAACAGGTTAAGAGTGAATGTGGTGTTTCTGTAGCATTTTATGGGTTGATTAGTGGCTGTTTTCAGTCCCCCCCTAATGCATCTGGTAGGCCGGTGAGCTGTGGCCATGTCTTGTGGGAATCTAAGTTCTCACAAAGTTAAGAACTGCTTTACAGGCAATACACACAAACATGCTCCCAGATAGCTGTAAACAAAAAAATGCCGTAAAAGAGACAGCAGCCAAAAAACGGAAAATAATGATGTGAGATAAAAAGAGAAAGAGGAAAGGGTAAAGGCAGTGCTGTCAAATATCTTGTCTGTACTGTAGAGGGAGGTCTGTAGAGAAAACGTGAGCACAAACCTTGCACAAACGAGGAAACAGTGAGGAAATGGACCATCCTGCATAGGGATGTCAGAATACTGTCCCTGACTTTGTTTTCTGTCCCTCCCCTGCTGGTTGTTTTTCGTATTGTCTGCCATGTGGTTACCTGTCATGTGTCCTTTGTTTTGATTTTCTCACCCCGCCTTCCCCCTGTTCGGCTTTCTGTCTCAGCTTTCCCGCCATTTTGTCTGTACACGTGTGTTCCATTTGTCATTAGGTCTTGTATTTAAGTTCTGTCTACTCTGTCCTTTGCTGTTGGTCCGTCTGTCTTTGTTGGCTGTTTGAGTGTTTCTACGTTTGCGGTGTGTTTGGAGTTTCTCCAGGTTGTCCTTTGTTCTAGTTAGCTAGTGTTGCATGTTCCGTTTTAGATTTTGGTGTAGTGTTTAGCTTGTCTGTGTGTAGCCTGTCCGCGTCTAGCTTGTTTGTTTATCTTGTCTGTGTCTGGTCTTTTTGTTAGTTTCATTTCATCCTTTGTCTCAGCAGTTGTGTTTAGTCTGTTTGTTTGCTGTGCCTTCTATGTGACCTATTTCAGTTGTACTTTTGTAGTTGCTGTGTAGTCTGTTACCTGTGCCTTCTGTGTTGCCTGTGTTCAAGAGTCCTTTGTGTAATGTGTTACCATGCTCTGTTTAACTTGTCTGATTTGTTGCCTGTTAGTCCTGTATTAGTCCTGTCTTTCTAAAAATAAAAGCTTTCTGTGAACTATCTGGCTCTGCATCTGGGTCCTCCTGCAATTCCTGACAAGGGAGGCTAATTCAATCAAGACATGCGCTATATTGTCATAGAAAGGATGAACAAAGTGTGCACTTTGACTACTGATGTTTGATGTATTCTAGATTTACTTTATCTTTTTATGTGGGGATTTAAATGGTTGGTTTTGCTTACCATGTGTAATTGATTTCCCATTTGTGACATCATAACCACACTTTGTTTTTTGAGATTTACTATTTCAAGATGTGTGTATATAAATGACTGCACATGTCCTTGAAAGCTCTGTGGCCATGCTTGCATAATCTCTCCAAAGTTTGGCCGAAATGGTCAAAATGTTAAACGGACTTTACATTGATATTTTGTGAGTAAAACTACAAAAGCCCATCACTTTATGTAATGGATGCTAGCAAGAAGAGTAGAAGCGTGACACACTTGTGGTGGTGGTGGTACCTGTAAGTGGATAAGGAAAAGGAGATCTAAGAGAGCAGTCGCCACTCCTCGAGTCCTTCACGCACCATTGACACCCCAGGAACAGCCTTGATTACATGACGGTCTTTTGAGAACAACAATGCAAAGTAGAAGCGACTCATTCAGGCAATAGCATCTGCATTCTTTCCCAACCATTAAAGATTAAGAGTTTCGAAGGGAGAAATAGCAGCAAGTAAAGTCCTCTTTAAACGTCTCACCGGTAGTCTTATCAGAGAGAATCAGCTATTAAAAGTTTGCTTTTGATGGTGGCATTCCTGCAAGGTTGACGTTTGCCATGGTGACTCATCAGATTTCCAAGGCCCGTGTCCTCCTTGCTGAGTAATTCTAAAAGTCTATTTACACTTGATTCCAGGGAATATTCAATATTTACTGACCCAGGAAATCATCTATAAAACATATGCTCATTTTGTGCCGAAGGCTATATCCTCCTATCGCTGTACCCTCGTTGTGGAGTTCAGTACATGGATGTGTTGATCCAAGGGCTGATTTATAGTCAGTGCAAACATACACAAACTCAAACGCAAGGATGCCAGGATGTCTAAAGTGAGTAGTGAACTTTTTTAACACAATACAATGACGAGTGTAATATCTTGGGTGGCAGCAGAACAGCCTGAACTGTTTTAACGCAATCCATTGATGAGTGTGAGACTAATATCATGGATGGCAATAGAACAGCCTGCACCGTATACATGTGAGCTTGCGACCAGCGCAAAGCGTGTGTTCCTGTGTTGACTATAAATTGGCCTTTGTTGTTAGAAAGAAATGTTTGTATGTGTGTGTGTCTGTGTGTTTGTTGATGAGGCCGAGGTGCACTAAATTCCCTAGTTTTAAGAGTGTGAGGCATTTACAACGTCCATAATCAATAACATGCATTTACACATTTGAAGGCCAACATTGAATATTTTGGTACTGCTTAACAGGGTTCATGGTTATTCTGTTATTTTTCTGTATATATAAATATATATATATATATATATATATATATATATATATATTGATTATGTCCACAACTAGGTTTTCTTGATGGTAGAAAAAAATATCTCTGACAGCTCTCAGCTGCCTCACAGAGCAAAGCAGGCAGTGACTTACTTAATAAAGTCTTCCATTTCTTGCCATATCCTAGCACAGCGATCACTTCCAATAGACCCAATTTTATTAAGCATTATAAATGCAAACACAACACTTGTATTGCACATGGCATAAGGCATAATGTTATAATAGAAATCTTTAAGAGACTTAAAGCATTATAAAGAATGTACAACTTTACTTATGTTCATCTCATCTCTCCTTCCAAAATGAACCGTTTAAGTCTTGATATTTTTACATTACCATAGGTCAGCCCAAGTTCTACAGTACTTCTATGCTCAACTTCAAAATGCTCTCCTACCCCTGTAGTCTGTATTCGCTTGTGATAGAAAACTGCCGGGGAAAACGAGCGAATCGGAAAAGCTGTACAAATGTACGTCAATTTGAACATTAGCTATGCAGTTAACCCGCCCTCAAGAAAAGTTAGGCTGCCTGCAGACCAGGGAGTCAGGATTTGTGAGGTTAGCTTCAGCCAATTAGCATGCCACTTCCTCGTCGCCATTTTCCATAAATTATATCGAATCCGGTACCATTTTCCAAATGCTGATTGGCAGGTGACCAAAACTCGGCTCATGCACGAGTTTAGTGTTTGGCACGAGCTCCATTGCGTGTGCATGTTGATAATAATTTATTCATAGTAGACGCCTATCAAGAGACGGCCATTGGATTTAGACCCACTAGTTCAAGACGAACAGCACATTAAAAACAAACCACACATAATATGCGCTCTCACCATGTAGAAATTTTGCAAACGGCACCAGAAAAGGTAAATTAAGCCAACCAATCATATTAACATACACATTTGGGGTGGGCATTAAGTTCATGGGAGTGGTGCTAAAGGCAGGGCAAGAAAACAATGCGCGTTCACAAACGAAGTAAACATCCAATGTGTAACATCCAAAGTACCGTGTAAACGGCAAATTCCTGTCATCCATATAGCTTACTGCTCAACCTTACGTCAATCAGTAATGCATTATATAATTGGCCAAGTAAAATGATACCGGAAATAGGCTTCACGAAACTCCATTTTAAATGATGAAAAAATCGTTCAATTTTGGCTGAATTCCCTAGCCTAGCATTTCTCATTGAAATGAATGGGGGCGGGACTTAGTCACTTTCTCCAGGTTTTATAATACCTCCATGCTGCAGACAGACCCATTAGATGGAGCGTCACAGTGTGGTTAGCCAATCAGAGGCGATACATTTGCATATCATTAATATTCATAAGAATCCTCTCGAGCTATCCCTGCTTTCGTTTTCACCTAACTAAAATAACTTGAAACAAGACAACCACAGCATATCTTTTGTCGAAACCAACTCTCATGACATTATTTTAGATAAGAGACCACGACAAAATTAATGAATATACGATGGAATGAGATCTTTAAGTATTTCAGTTTCACTGAGCGCTTGTTACTTTCATTAGTTGGCATGAGCAACTGAGTCTAGAAAAGAACAGTTAAAGTTCAGAGGTTTTCTAACACTTGAATGAATATAATTTTGACTTCATTTTATAATGATATAATGATGACTAATAAGTCTAACTTTAACTTTGTAGCTCTGTTCTATAAATCATATACTTACGGTGTGGCTTTCAACATTACTGAGCAAACTATTTGTATGATATATGCAGTGTAGTGGTGGGCAATGCTTCTATATGGTTGAATTCATGACCCATAGAAATTATACACATTGTGAACAAACATATCATATATTCAAGACTGCCAGATGTCAAATGTAAGGACTTTTCAAAAACCTCATAGGTGCAATTCCAATTGAAACAGGCATATTGACAGGGTTCGTCACTACTCCTACAACACAGAATGTTTACTCTTTTTGAGCATCGTGTGAATTGTTTTGAGTTTTTCTACATGAAAGCTGTAGACAGAAACAAGGTCAGAGATATTTGGCAGATACTCTTTAAAAATAAGCCTTGAATATTTCAGACAGAATCAAGGTTGTGTTTGGGTAAGCTACTTCTCAGTCAAGACATGAAGACTTTCGACAGAAACAAGGTCGCACATCTGTTATACTACAGTACATGACAAGTAATGATGCGACCTTCCCCTTTGTGAGACAGTTGGAGCAGTGTGTGTGTGTGCGTGTGTGTGATGTCTAAAATGATTTTATCGCATTGCCTTTTTTCTATTACCTACACTGCACCATTTGGTGACCTTCTCTTTGCAAAGTCAGTGGAGCAGACTTGCATTCTCTCTCTCTCTCTCTCTCTCTCTCTCTCTCTCTCTCTCTCACACACACACACAATGAAAGTGAAATCTGTAGTTACAATTTATTTGTGCACTTTTGCAAAGTATCACTTCCCCATTACACCTCCAGATCAACAGAACTTTACAGCATCACAACAGAGGTGAACAACTGCTGTACATGAGCAACAGAATTTATACTAATATGACATAAAAAGTATAGAAAGTTCACATGGGTGAGAATAAACTGTAAATACAGTGACTCATCACTCTGAAGTCCAGAATAGATAAAATATAAAAAATGGTGAAGCACAAACCACATTGGACTGTACTTTATTCACACAAAGAGACAAACCAACCAGACTAAGTGCTCATTTACCACCTCACCTCCAGCAGGAACTGTTTACTGAAATGGAATTGGCATCCAAAATACAAATGGCTTTTATTTTACCAGGCTAATGTCCTGATTGAACGTCATGAAGGCTCCATGTACAACATATACAATGGCAGGCACGGCAGCATATACAACGGCAGTCATATGATCAAATAGGGTCAGTTCGACGAGTCAAAGAGATTACCGAAATTTAATTTAATTTTAAGTGCCTAAAAAATAAGTTTGTTTGTTTTTACCCAAAAGCAGTGCACTGCTTGCTTTAAAAATAGTAGTGTGTAACCTGAGGTTTCTTTGGTGTCATACTACAAACAGCCATTGGTATACCAGAAGACACAAAGGTGTTATACAGTAAAACACATACACACACACACACACACACACACACACACAAATATTCTGTCTTCACGCTACACAGATACATCCTCATGTAAACACAATTCATATTCTCTTCCTCTCTCTCTCTCTCTCAGATGACACACACAAATCACATGTAAAAAAGACCTCAAGCAGTAACATATAAAACTGATCATGAGCTATAAATAATAAAATACTATTAAAATACAAATATTAGGAGCTTCTAGTTCACAGATCCACGTGATAAAAGTAAACACACACTCAGTGTATCACTATTTACAGAATATCTACTCCTGTGTGTGTGTGTGTGTGTGTGCTTGTTTGTGTGTGCATATGTGTGTGTGTGTGTATTTTGCTTCAGCTCTCGTCCTTTGGGCTGCGGCCTGTCTTGCTGAGGACCGTGCTAAGTTCACTGAGGAGGTTAGCGGGTAGCTGCCCTCCCGCTGCTCCCAGGATGGCCTTCTTCTGCTGGGCAAGGCCAGGGGGACCCTCCTCCACAAATGCCCCTGGAGCTCGGGGAGGCTGATAAGCTTTAGTAGAGGACAGGTTTTGCTGCTTTTCCTTGGCTGCAGCCGTTACGGTGGGCCTTTGATTTGTTGTCAGTGATGGCAGGTGGTGGCCTCTGCCGGATGCTATTTGAGGCTTGGAGTTTGGCTGCTGTGTTCCACTTGCCGCCATTTTGTTTCTCGGCTCAGGCAGGTTGGGTTGAACACCTGCTGTCTTTTGACTTGTTCCATGGGCTCTAGCATCTGGTAGCCCAGGGAGCTCCTTCCGCTTCAGAGACTTCGCTATGAGAGCAGCGTTGCGCTGAAGAGTCTCCCTTGAACCAACAGCCGGTTGGGGGTCCCCTGCATAAATATTGAGGGATGCCTTCCTCTTGGTCTGCCAAAGAAGAGCGAATAAATACTAGTCAACACTTGCATACAACATTCTGTGTTACAACACTACATATTTGTAGGTGTAATCCTTAGTGGAGTTATTTAGACAATGATTTTTTGTTTTTGTTTTCTGTTCATGGAATGTTGAATCTGATTACAGTATAAAGTCATTGGGAACTTAATCCTTATGCTTGTACTGTAAACTTCCTAGGTTCAAATTCCTGAGCTGATGGCCCAAAGTATAAACAACAATATTTTGTAATGAATCATAAAAAAGAAATTGTAAAAAAGTGAAAATGGAGTGGACCAAGCAATGAACTCTCATTGTATTTAATTATATTGGGTCCATTTTGTATAGCTTAATAGTAAACTCCTTTAAAGTGCCCTAAAAATGTTTTCTGTTCTGTAGTTCTCTGTGGCATGATGCATAGGAAACATGTCTAGATGCAGTCAGCCTTGGCCACTAACAGCTAACTTCAGAGGTCTGAGGGACGCCAACCTCGGTTGGGCCTTGGGGTGTGGTTTTAGCAGGGCCTCTGTAGACTGCTGACACAGTTCTCTGCCGGCTTCCAGGGGGGCATGAGGCACCCCACTCCACCCCATCTTTGGGCCAAAAGTCACTGCCATGCTGTTAAGGCAAAAGACACAAAAGTCACACACGACAATGTGTTAATAATAGTATAAGTCCAGAAATAATGAAGTACTGTTTTCTGATTGTCTGGCAGGGTATCCGTTATTCCCCGATAACCTATGAAGTAGATCTTGCAAAAAACGTCAGTCACGGTTTCATGTTAATGCTCTTTGGAATGGTAACTATAGCAACTATAGTAAATGATTAGGGGGGCTAACCATAGATATACAGTAACCATTCACCATTCAGTCACCTCCTACCATTCAGGTGTGTTCTAGGACCTGATGTGGTATCTAGGTTACTGTATCAATCTATGATGCCAGCTATGACAGGAAATTCAGTTGGGGATATGTGCCTGCCCAATTTAGAGATTCCTTGTCTTCACTCCACATGTGACATTTTCCATGAATTGTAAAGAAAGCTTTAGATTTGCTATGTGAGCCATAGGTTACCTAAAGGTCTCGGATAAGCATGGATTCCTGCAGGGATGATTTGGAGTTCGCTGCAACAGTACGGGTCGAAGAACGGGTTGCTTTAAAAGGCTCAAAGCCTCCCACCACCATCACCATTCTACTCAGGTCTTTCTCACATGCAACCAAGCCTGGTACCGACCGCACTACACCGAAAACAGGCTCATGTTTACCGAGTGCGAAAACAAGCCTTTGCTCTTTGCTTGTTTAGATCCTTGTTTGTGTGTGTTTTTGTGTGGGTATAGACTGCCTTGGCCATGCTGAAGGTCAAAGGAGTCGTGAGATCTTTTTCACGAACAAATAGCATCGGGGGAAAAAAAGAACAAAAACAACAAACACAAATGCTCTTGTGTCCAATCAGTGGATCCAAATAAGGTATAGAGTAGCCTCCCTTCCTTCTGTCTTACACACCCACCCACCCACACAAAGTAAAACAAGAAAAAGCCTATCACTGTCTGCACTTGCCAAAGACTTCTTCACAAGTCTTTGGCTTTCTGATTTGTTTTTGCTAAAGACGGAGCGTTAGCGTCTGGTACAGTGTGAGGGGATGTGGATGAGGAGAGTGAGTCTGAAAAGCCACACAGAGGATCTGTAAAGTGCAGATAAGAGGGAAGCAATAGCCAGACAGACTATTCAGATTAAAACAATGTCTGAATCAATCCGCTCACTCCTTTTATTCAGTTTGTGCATTATTTAACCACTGTGTGTGCATGTGTGTCTGAATGTGTGTGTGTGTGTATTTGTGAATGTGTATATGAATAGAGAAAATGTGCATGTGCATCTACTGTAATGCATGTGTGAAACTATTTAAATTGTGTGTGTGTGTGTGTTGTTAGACTGTAGCAGCCTCTGCAACCTTATTAACCATGTATTAACCATGTATGCTATTGCGGAAGAGAGAGAGAGAGAGAGCGAGACAGAAAGAGTGAGTGAGAGAAAGAGAAAGAGAGAGATAGAGGCAGAGAGACAGACAGAGAGAGAGAAAAAAGAAAGAAAGAGGGAGAAGGAGAGAGTTTTTTTTGTTCCCTCACTGTAAATTTTATTCTCAGTGTGATGCCCATGCATTTTCAGGCGGCATTATTTTTCTGTTTTCCTTCTGCCTGTTTCTTAACGTCTGCACACACAGAAATCGAACAAGCGCAGAGGGCTTTAGAGGAGTATGTTTACAAAGATGGCCTATTTTTATGTGTGGGAACAAGTGTTTGTGATAGAGGAGAAATCCATAGAATATTTATCGATTTATGTAACTTTTTTTGAAAGATTACAATACAATGGTTCAACTCTGGTTCATATATGACAAGACGTCAAAAGAATTACCCACAGTGCATTGGACGCTCTTTGTCAAACAGAAGATTTCTGGGAAACCACGGAGATAGATTCTGCAGCTGTCTATACACTTCGAAAGAAAAGTGCTTCCTACTGGATTTAGGATTTTGTTGGCTTGTCTCTACAGAGCTCAGGGAGGTTGTTCAGAGGGTTCCACTTCATGAAGTCTCACAGTAAAAACTTGTAGAAATACAGACTATTAAATTGTCTAAGTTGTTTTTACACTACATTTTTTAAATGACACACCAATACACAGCCTCATCTAAAATTACAGTGTCTACAAATCTACAGCTGTTATTTTTACATTATTATTATTTTTTACCTTTTCTGAGCCAACTTCGCCAAAAGAGAAATGGAACTGGAGTTTTGGAAAACTACTGTGGTTCACTGCTACCAGACCTACCATATCTCCAGCAAGCAGTGGAGTACTAGCAGTGAATACATACAGTACAAAGGACAAATTCAAAATTCAATTCAAGTGCGACAATAACTGAATAGGGTGTACAATCGGAAAAAAACATGCAATACAATTCATACAACATCTGTGGCCCATTTACTTAGTGTATGCTGTCAGGTAAATGCAATACTGCACACTTGTTATTTTTCTGAAACAGTTAGTGTCTTAAAGGACATCTAATTTACCAAAACAAAAACTGAGCTGTTGCACTGATTAGCGTCAAAAGCATTCGTGTCTTCACACTTTCAGCATTTATGGACCCGATTTGATGTTTATGTTTGTTGTGACTCAACCACAATACACAGTAAAAGTCATCTCTAAAAGTGGCATCTAGCTTCTATCCAATAACGCCAAATGATGCATGAAGAGCTTTTGCTCACGAGTTGATAGATTTGAGAAGCATGTCATGACATGATGGGGATCATTCACAAACTCAGAATTAGTTGCCTATTGCCAGCTTCACGGTGCCATTCCAAGTTCACATGCCTCTTTAAGGCAATGGCAAATCGCCATCTGCGGCATCTACATCTTTTACAACCTTAGACACTGGGAATGGGACGCGCCCAACACCTTTATTTATTTCAAATATTATATATTTCATTTTTTAAATATACAAAATCTAAAAAGCACCATGCCCCCTTTTGACTGGGATTGTCATTCGTATGTAACGCGGTACACTTTTTATAAAGATAAATTATGACAAAAATTCAATTAAGGCCTATTCTTACACTTCTGTTATTTCCACTGAAATATGCGTTCACTGGGCACTGGCAGGTATAAAATGATGAATCTAATATCTACTCATTATACTTACAGGATCTACCAGAATAGACTCAAAGATCGAGTGGGGCCCATAAAGCATGTATAGATGGCCTTTTAGAGCTTAAACATAATCATTAGGAGGTTGCACCAAGGGTTACGGCTAGCCTAGTCTCACTGGGTAAACCTATAGGCATACCTGTCAAGTTTTGGATTTGAAAATAAGGGAAATTTTCCACTGCCCGCCGCAAGCAATCCCACCACCCCAACCAAGCTCCAGTATGCCTTACATTTTAAGACAGGTGACAAGAAAGCCATCACTACTTGTCAACCACTTATAAACTACAATTGGCTTTATGCACAGCTGCACTACTTCCTGAACTTCAGGCAGCTCCTTTGTTACCTGTTTGCCATTATTGGACAAACTGATTTATCCAATAATGGCAAAAAGGAAACAAAGGAGCTGCCTGAAGTTCAGGAAGTAATGGAGCTGAGCATAAAGCCAATGATTGGCCTACCTTACGCTGTTCTTTCATATTCACAGCCTAAATGAAAACTCAAAAGGTATTTGCACGACTGTTTTGGTTTATTGGCAGGAGTGCCTTCCATCATTTGTCAGTTTAGTTTTCTTCTTTGTTTTTCCCCAGCTATCCCACAGCTATCTCACTCCGTATCATCTGACTTCACACACTAACTTCACGACAACTGCCACCTACAGGCTACTGTAGGTATTAGCTATCGCAAGGCAAGTGACAGAGCTCAGATTTTTGGGGAGGAGACGTTTTTTCAATGACGCAGTTGAAATTACGGGAGATTTACAGGAAAATACAAATATGGGAGGACGGCGGGAAAGAATGATAAATTACGGGACTTTCCCGGCCAAAACGGGTTAACCAATGAGGGCTGCAATCAGGGAGATAGCCTTTGGCCCATTGGGTTAATGTAGCTACACAAAGAGGGCTGAGGGAGATTGAAATGGCACCATGAGCTCACCTTTGACCTAATGACACAGGTAACCCAGTCATGCTGAGACTCTTGGCTCTCACAGCAGAAATACCTGCAGTAGGAGAAATAATAGACAAATCACCAAACACTCCAATTAAAAAGGCACAATAAACCAAACAAATGAGTCAATTCCATTTATATTCCTTCTAAATTGACATGCCCCCCAGCCCCTATCCTCCAAATGAAAATGAAAAGTAACTAAGCAAAAGCTACCTAAGGTAAGGCAGGTTTATCATATAGCACACACAGTTAATAAAACAAACAATGAAAGAAGCCAAACAGACATGAGCGAACTTTCTGCGTTCCTGTGTGATTAAGAGCATAGTATGATATTCAGACATACACAGCAACACATTCTCCCTCGGCTGCTTCCCATCCCATAATATGCAGACATACACAGCAACACAATCTCCTGCATCTGCTTGACTCATTTCCCAAACTTAATGGATCCTATAACCTGCACCCCCCACCCACCCACACCCCCAACCTCACTCCCTGCGTCCTTCCTCTCCATTGAGTCTGTTTACGAGAAAATGCAGGGGTAAGAAGGGTCATCGACCATCTGATTTGTGAGTTGGCGAATTGCACTCACCATTGCTGTTTTTCTGTAAACACGGTGAAGCCCCAACTATTTTCCAAGAGAGTGAAAAAGAGGGAGAGAACGGGGGTGAGTGGGAGAGAGAATCTCAAACAATGCAATTTGCTTCAGTTGGACAGTGACCTGGTATTGATTTAGAAATAGAACAGAACAGAACGAATTTCACTGTGTTTCTACTGGGTAACCATGACATTACATATATATATTATATATATATTATATATATATATATATATATATATATATATATATATATATATATATGCATTCAAACTGAGGCTGTCTGTCTTTATTTTTATGGCTTGTATGTGATTTCATTTCACATACAAGCCCTATTAAAGTGAGCACAAGAGGTCATCCAAATAAAGGTCTAGTGCCCTTTCCTTTCAATATAAACGAAACAACTCTAATTCACTAAAGATTTCTATGTAAAAGAAATGGGGTGCCAATTTGACATCATGTTGTGACATTATAATTCAATAAAATACCAAAACAAAGTTGTCAGAGTTGTTAGTTGCTGAAGACTGCGCAGCTTTACTAGGTATGGGTTCTTGAAGCAAGTTCTTTGCACTTTGCACACATGAGCTTATATATGTTTGTAGTTTACAAGTCAGTACATTCCCCATCAGTTCTTCAGCCCATTTTAGGAGTCTCTCCCCAACTTCACTTCACAAGGCTCCCTGCTGCTGACAATGTTCAACTATTTCTACTTCTAGAACCTTTAAACCCTTACTGCTTTTGGCCACTCCTAATCAAAGTCTCACATGACTCCTCCTGATTCTGCCTAGTTTGTTTGTGACATAATATACACAGCCCCCTATAAAAAGAGTATAATTCTTAATTCTTCTTCTCTTATGTTTGATAATCCTCAAAATGTCATGTCAGTCACCCCGAGACTAATTTAGAGTTTAGCAACTTAAAAAAAAGAATACAACTCATTATAATCTAATTGTCTTTTAAGCAAGTAAAGTCTTTTGAAATCTCCTATTTGTAGAACTTTGTTGCTATCACAATTGCATCAGATAAAAACATGCTAAATTAAGATGCCCAATGTTCCTTGAAGCCTTTTTGTCATGTTAGTGATGGTGGCCAACAAACAGCATGATGGTTTACATGACCAACAGATGGGGTAATGGGTTGTCTTCCCCTTTACCAGCTCTACCTTTATGTATGCTGTCCATTTCTATTCTTCTCTGAATTCTTTTTCATGGTATCTCTCCATTCCTCCTATACTTTTCTTGGTCCCTCTTTTCCTCTCACTCAAGCAAACTGCTAAACGTCAGCCAGCAGTGTTTGTAAACACAGCACTTTCTCTAGCAAAAAAATAATATCTTCTTATGATCTGCTAGGTTATCATTCTCCGGGGTGAACGTAAATAAATATGGCCTTTTTACCCATGCTGAAAACTGAAAACAAACAAACAGGGACAGCCCCAGTAAGTAAGCCAGAGGTGAGCCGGCATGTTTTGCTCAGTCTACAGATCAGATATAATGTAGGATTTGTGTGTGAACTTGTGTTTAAAAATATAAATCTAAATACAAACATAAACAAAAATAGCTTCCAATCGCATTGCTGACTGCACCTTTAAGCCCTAATGCTCCATTCTTCACACCCTGTAGACAAAGAATTATGAAAAATGATAATTAGGGAATAATATTGTTTTTTTCCTGGTCTTTTCCCCAGCTGCTGAAATGAAACTCTGTTGACAGGGGCCATGAATAACAATAACACAACATTATTAAAACCAAATAAAGTTGCAGCGATACATTCCATTTCCTATCCAGAGTGAGAGAAAAAAAAACAATAATTTGTTGGTTTTTTTGTTAAGAAGTCATTACACTTAATCAATTGTATTAAGGTGTAAAATAAATGGATCTAGCAGACCATTCTGATAGGCCTGTTCGGTTGATGCGCTTGGGACCAGAACGTTGGAACCATGCATCTTCAAAAGAGGAAGGGAGAACAAGGAAACAAATGCGAAAGCATGGCTTATGGAGGAGGAGGGCGCAATAATGCACGAATAATTAAAAATCCATCTTAATAACACACACAGCAATTCCATTACGTCCCTCAATTTGGCAAAACTAATGTTGACTAATGGCACTTGCGCAGTCAACACTCTTTTGAAGCCATTTTAACGCATAGGCGGCTACCATCTTGTCAGACGGCATTGTGGCATCCACATATGGTTCCTTGAGTGTGTATTACCTAGTGGCAGGCATGGAGTAATTTTCCATCTGGGTCGTTGGGAGTGCCAGTAGGGCTCACTGTAAAGCCTCCACAGAGGCACCCCACACTCACTAGTACGGCTAGCCATACTAGCAATGACTATAAACATAACTGTGACCTAAAAGTATACTGTGGACTATCAGTCCACACTGACCAACCATATTTAAAGTTTCTCCTCATGAATAAATGTAATGCCGAAAATTGAAATAATTCTCTTTTTTTTGCCTGTCAGACGATTATATTCTGTCACAACATATCATATTTTACTGCACATGTGATTGCTGATATATTTAATCAAGCTACAGTAATGAATGCTATTCATATGATCTTATTATCAGAGTGATGCTTATTGGTCATTACAGTTAGATGGACACTAGTGTGAAGGTGCTCTTTAGCCCACACTAGTTCTGTACCTGCTCGGCGGCTTCACCTTCCTCCTCACGCCCAGGTAGCATTTCACTGACTTCAACGACACCTCCCTCTCTGCCTTAGTGCTCTGAAAGAAACAGGGATGCTGTAAGGCTGCAATCACTGCAAGGACACTCAACATGTGGCTGGAGATGACAAAATGTCTTGATTAACTTAAAGGAGAAATCCTGTGAGAATCAATAGATAGCCCTATTGTTCCAGGTCGCCTTGCAATGTCTGTGGGCAAAAAGAGTCAGAGTATTTGATACATAAACCAAGTAAGCAGCAGTGAACACTGACTGAATGAAGCATAGCAAATTGAATGGGGCACAGCACACTAGAGTTCCCTATTTAATCAATGCTGTATCAATATTTTCGACAAATCATTGACTGCTACTCTCACAATCATTTATTTTGTGACAGTGATTCCCAACACAAGAAAGAAATTAAGCAGACTGTAAAGACAAAAAATTAAAATTGAATTAGGATTATACACAACTCAGTTCTGTGGGAACATCAATTTGTGGTATAAAAATATGATCAAATTCATGATACTGATGCTTACATGGGCTGTAAGATTATTTGTCCCTCCTTAAGGCTGACACTATTCACTACACACACACACACACACACACACTCATGACAATTTAAACACCAGTCTCCCCGTGTTCAGAGTTTGGAGAAGCAATAAAAAAAAAATTCTTCAAGTGTATCAATTAAATTTCCGCAAGACTGATAATTTCCCCCTTCCTGGTGTGATAATTAGCCAGATTCTAAAGCAGGCACACATTAGGCTAATTAAGAAAAGAACAGCCTTCAATTGGAGTGGTTTCGCCTCCTTGGCCATATCCACACCAGTCACACACACACACACACACACCTCCCAATTATGAACAGTTCTACACACACTTTTACAAACTGCGTCTCAAACTGGCGCAGCGCACTCCGACCACCCAGGAGACCTTGGTGTGTGTGTGTGTGTGTGTGTGTGTGGGAGTATGAGTGACTAAGGGATAGAGAAAAAGAGTATGTGTGTGTGTAAAAAATAGAGAAAGAGAGAGAATTTTTGTGTCTGAGAGA
>JAGFZM010000480.1:9429-16929 GCA_017657215.1 Limnothrissa miodon | reverse complement strand
TAACCGCGGCCCACCTGGCTAGCCCTGCTAGCTCCATCGGCGCTGCCTTTCGCCGCTCCAGGTCGATGATTCTGACGACCCGGTTATCGAGGCTGTGGACGAGGAGGAGCTCGCTTCCTTCCTCTCCGCTAAGGGATGCGCCACCGTGGAAGATTTGCCACCGGTCCAGAAGACCCACGCCGCCCAGTTAGCTTCTGAGCTAGCTTCATTGACAGTGATCTAAACTTCAGCAGTCACATGAAGGCTATCACCAAATCAGCCTTTTATCACTTGAGAAACATTACCAAACTGAGAGGTCTAATGTCAAAAAATGATTTAGAAAAACTTATCCATGCCTTTATTTCCAGTAGGGTTGATTACTGTAATGGTCTGTTCACAGGCATTCCTAAAAAGACCATTAAACATCTTCAACTGATCCAAAATGCAGCTGCCAGGGTTTTAACATGTACAAAAAGAACCAGCCACATTACCCCAATTTTAAAGTCATTGCACTGGCTTCCTGTAAGTTATAGAATTGATTTCAAAGCATTACTACTTGTGTTTAAATCACTAAATGGGATAGGACCTAGTTACTTGTCTGACATGTTTCAAAAATACATACCACCTAGGTCTCTCAGGACACAAGAAAAAAATTTGCTTGTAAAACCTATGGTCAAAACAAAGTGTGGCGAAGCAGCTTTCAGCTACTATGCATCTCAGATTTGGAACCAACTTCCTGAAGATATAAAAAATGCCCCTACTGTTACCAGCTTCAAAACCAAACTTAAGACCAAACTTTTCTCTGATGCTTTCTCTTAATGATTAATTTATTTTGTGAATTTTTGGGGAAATCCTTATTCTAAAATTATTTTAATTTTCTGTCCTTTATCAACTTATTATTCTTTTAACTTTTTACTCTTTCCTTTAATCTTATTTGTTTGTTTTCTTACTTTATTTTATCCACTATGTTTTTATTTTCTGTCTTTGTAAAGCACATTGAACTGCCTACTTTGTGTATGAAATGCGCTATATAAATAAACTTGCCTTGCCTTGCCTTGCCTTGCCTTGCCTTGGCTACACAGGCGGCTAGCAGGCTGGGCCTGCCCCCGCCTGTCCGGGAGGGCGTTTCGACCCCTTCCCCGGCGTGCTGCCCTCACCTGATGCCCTCCCGCTCCCTGCTCACCCCACTGTCGTGGCGGATGCGCAGGCCTCTTGGGAGGCCCCCTTCGCCGCCATTGCCCCTATTCAAGGCCACGCGGCGTTTTACGCGATGGACGGAGTCAGGGCGTGTCTACGCCACGTCAGACTAGGTGCCTGCGTTTCGGCCAGGCTGTGTCTCAGACTGACGGGCCTCCTGTGCGCCGCGGGTGGCGCTGTCCCACTCGCCCTTTTACACTTACGCCCGCTGCAGCTCGCCTTAGCGGAACTAGGTGTGTCTTCCAGGTCGAGCCCCGCCCGTCGGATCTTAGTATCCAGGCGCATGTGGCTAGCCCTCGCGCATTGGCGCAGGCCGTCGTCCTTCACCAGAGGCGGCGCGCTTGGCGCTGTAGCCAGACGCATGACGGTGACCACCGATGCGTCCAAGAGCGGCTGGGGCGCCGTTTGCTGCGGTCGCCCCACCAGAGGGACATGGGGCGCAGCCTCCAGGAGGCTACACATCAATGTGTTACAGCTCCTTGCTGTCTTTTGCGCTTTGAAAGAGTTTCTCCCTCTTCTCGGAGGAGAACACATTCTGGTGCGTATGGACAACACCACTGTAGTGGCTTACATCAATCGCCAGTGCGGCACGCGCTCTCCGGACCTGTTTCGCCTGGCGTACAAGCTGCTCACCTGGGCCTCCCGCCACTTCCTGTCGATCAGGGCGTCGCACTTGCCCGGTGTGCGCAACACAGGCGCGGACCTCCTCTCCAGGGGTGTTCCGCGTGCAACCGACTGGCGCCTCTGCCCAGCCGTGGTGCACAGCCTCTGGTCCCGCTTCAGGCGGGCACGAGTCGATCTTTTCGCCTCAAGTGAGAACGCTCACTGTCCAGCGTGGTTTTCGCTGGAGCGAGATGCGTCGCTAGGATCGGACGCGCTGGCACATCCGTGGCCGCGAGGTCTACTCTACGCTTTTCCCCCCCTTCCTCTGATGCGTCAGGTGTTGGCCAGGATCAGAGCGGGGGCTCACAGGGTGATTCTGATCGCCCCCAATTGGCCATCTCAGAGCTGGTTCTCAGATCTGGTCTGACTGCTGGACGGCCAGCCTTGGACCCTCCCTCTGAGGAGGGATCTCCTATCTCAGGCTCACGGGTCGCTGTGGCACCCCAAGCCGGAAGCGTGGAGACTGACGGCTTGGCCCCTAGTCTGCCCTATTGGCGAGGTGCTTGCTTTTCTGCAACACCTGTTTGATCAGGGTCGTACACCCTCTACTCTGAAGGTGTACTCGCAGCTATTTCAGCATGCCATGTTGGCTATGCTGGCGTTTCCCCAGGCACTCACCCCCTTGCGTCGCGCTTCATGAAGGGCGTCAGGCGGCTTCGCCCCTCTTCCACACGTTCGGTCCCTACTTGGGACCTGGCCACTGTCCTACGCGGACTGGCTCTTACGCCCTTTGACCCTCTGTCGAGTGCCAGTCTAAAGATGCTTTCCCTTAAGACTGCGCTTCTGCTCACACTTATACTAACGTATCCTCGGTTCTCTGAGTGAGAAGCCGAAACGTACGCTTCGGGCCTCAAGTCGCCGACGCTGGCAAGCTTGGCAAAGAGGACCTGAAGCGTAAGCGCAGTCAATATATAGACTTTCTGACGTCACGCAGGGCTGTCTAAGTAGTTGCCTGCGCGCGTCAGAGCGCTTACTGCCCTTTTTTCAAAGGGTTGGTTAAAATTGACTTCAGAAAAAGTAGGAGATGATAGGCATCATCCATTCGTACGTTTCGGCTTCTCACTCAGAGAACCGAGGATACGTTAGTATCCGTAACATTTTATTCTATTTCCTCGAAGTCCCTGACTGAGCCACAGTGCATTATCTCTACCAAAGTTCTTTGCAGATGACTCATCCCCAATACTGCCACAGCATTTCTGAGCGCAAGGCAAAAGAATTGACACACACCCAAAATGAGATCACAGATACTGACAAGAAACTTTCACAGACTAATTTAAAGGCCACATTTTTCAGTTACAAATGGCTTACTGGGGTTTTCCTTTATTATTATTTTACATTATGCTTTTATTTGTGCATAAACATATCTAGATATAGTAAACACACCATTTGTTTGAATACATTTCTTGTCATCCTTATACGAGCAAGAGAGGCCTTATAATATTTTCTGGGGGAAAAAGGGGTCTCGGGCAAAAAAAGGTTTGTGTATAGTATTTAATATATGTAACAGTATAGTATATAATATATGTAACAGTATAGTATATAATATATGTCTCAGTGTCATCTACTACACAGACTGCTCCAGCAGCTTTGCGGTGGCCAGACTCTTTGCACAGAGTCAGAAAGACACGCGTTGCTGAAACTCAAACACTTGTCTCTCACCACAGCACTGATCCCAAGAAAAGGGGGGGCACAAAAAAATGATCAACTAATACGGTGCGGAGAGAGACACGCTCCGCTGACAGCGTCCATTTAAGGGACTGGAGGAAGCGTGAAGTGGACAGATGGAACAGCGATGGCGAAGCCATTACGCACGGCTGTGGAGAACAAGGGGCCTGTCTGTTTGAGTCATTTGTAACAAAGGCATGGTAGATTTACAAATTACAGTTTACTTCGTCACCAGTCAAGAGACAATTTCAGTTCATTTAGCGGCAGGCGCAAGTTTGGCTCTGACAGGTTGGTCAAACACACACACACGCGCGCGCGTCATCCATCATAAATAAATAGTCACACTCTATATCTCCTCCTCCTCCCAACGAATGTCAATTTCTTTATCTCTATGCTTTGCTTTATTCATTTGTGTGACACTCAAACAATTACTTCTCGCATCAAGAACCTTCTATCATACACACACATACACACACACACACACACACACACACACACACACATCACACACAAACACAGAGACTTTGCATCAAGCAGCTTTTTCAGCCCTGATCATTTCTGAGTGTAGTATTTTGAAAGTAAACACACACACACACACACACACACACACACACATCCCACATGCGTAAAGAAAGAAACTCAGATACTGTACGTATCACAGAGCCAGAGAAGTCTGAATTGTCTGAATGTGTGGGTGTGTGTCTGTCTGTGTCTGGTCGCTTGTTCCTGCAAATAGGCATCATGAGGCATCGAGGGGATGGCTTCTCTGAAACCTGTAAACACAGCCGGTGTGTGTGAGCTACCATTGTGAACACATTCCACACACTCCACATTCCCTTCAACATACACACACACACACACACACACACACACAGCTGCGGGGCTTGGTAGTGATGGTGGCAGTCAGTGAGGTCTTGGTGTGAAGACACCTAAAACCCATTTCCATATCATGACAAAGAAAAGAAGGCGAGGGCACAGACAGATTTTTTTCCTTCCTCCAACACCCTACCACACACACGTGCATACACAGTCACACACACACACACCTGTCTCTAACGCAATCACTGGCAACGGTTGCAAACCAGGCCCAAAGGTGCCAACACGAAGTGTGTGAAGCTGAGCAGGCTGGAGGTGGCTGCGGGCGACGGCTCTTTGTGAGAGCGCTCCCAAAAAGCACGCCCAAAATCTTCTCCCCAGAAAAGAAATAATAATAATAAAAAAAAAACAGTCATCCTGAAACAGTCAGCTCTCAGAAGTCTTTGGTAACTTGTTCTAAGACTATTCCAACTTCAATAGAGTGAGCGCACTAAAGTTTTTGTGTCAAAACCAGTGGGTTCTCAGGCATCCAAAGACATAATGTGTTGTATGTTTGTGAGCTTGGGCAAATTCCTAGTCAACTCCTTGCATGTTTATGACATCTGTACACCTGTACATCTGTTTTCTCTCTGTTGTGTGTGCGCATGTATGTGTGTGTACACTGTGTATAGGTGTGCGGGCTTCCATGTGTGTGTGTGCGTGTGTGTGTGTGTGTGTGCACCTACTGATCTCCTGCAGACGCCTGAGCTGCAGCACGCCCTCCTCCAGTTGGCCCTCAGGAGAACAGAAGGCCAGATCAGAACCCTCTAGCCCAAACCAGCCCACCTGCCAGTGGTAAAGGTCGTGACCTTCCTTATAATACAGCCGGCCAAGCAGCTCACAGTCCCGCCTCAGGATGGACTCCGCTTCTGCTGGCAAGAAACACTATGGAAGGATGGAAAAGAGTAGAGAAGAGAGAGAGAGAGTGAGAGAGTACATACTAGTTTAATACACCTAGTTTAATATGTACTAGTTTAATACAGAGTAGTTTCATATATACTAGTTTAATGCATTTTGTTTAATACACACTAGTTTAAAGTGATTGTCCTGAGTGAAATCACTCTATAATCCCAGTGTTTAAAATTACTGTTTATGGGCTGTCAATCAATATTTGAATGACAGAATTTTGTGCAACATGTAGCAACCAACACTAACTGATGAGGACATGAACGCTGTGTTTTCGTAGCGGTCACTTTATTCAAACTAAATTCAGTGTACATGTACGTGGTACCAGTTGCTGTCGTTCTGATACCTACCCATAGAAAACAGTAGTCTAAAAGAACAGGGATATGGGCTGATTGACTCCAGATTTTATCTTTAATATGTACTAGTTTAATATCTCTAGTTCTTTGTGTACTAGTTTAATGTTTACTTGTTTAATACTTCTAGTTTCATGTGTACTACTTTAATACCTCTAGTTTCATGTGTACTAGTTTAATACATAAAAGGCTTAAGATGTGGTATCAGATACCATGACAACGCCCTTCCTGTCCGACAGCATCAGGTCACACAGCTAATCCATCTGTGAATAGCTGTCCCAGCTAAGTGACCTTCTCCTCCACCTCTCCCTCATTTTCCCCGGCTTTCCATCCTTCTCTTCACCCGTGATAAGTGCTTCTGCCTTTCTCTAGGACGGCTAAAGTATAGGGCCATCCTGAACCTTGCCCTCCCCTGACAGGGAGACACAATACACCTCTCGCTCGCTCTGTCCGTCATCGGGCTACCCGGCATGCGTTTAGTGGGCGGGATTAATGGATAGGTAGATTACATGGGGCAGAGTCAGGAGGGGCAATTTGGGGGCCATTATAAGGCTCTGTCATGACAAGGGCAAAGAGACTATGCAAGTGTGTGTGTGTGTGTGTGTGTGTGTGTGTGTGTGTGTGTGTATGTGTGTGTGTATGTGTGTGTGTATAAGCTTGCATGTCAGCTTGTGTATGGATGTGTTTGTGTCTGTGTGTGTGTGAAGAAAAACATCTCATTGACACAGAATGTATAAAAGTGCACTTACTTGTACGTGTGTGTGTGTGTGTGTGTGTGTGTGTGTGTGTGAGTGTGTGTGATTGTGCTTGCATCCCTTTCACCTTGGAGATGGCGCAGGCCCAGTCTCTGTGTGTCTCAGCTGTCTCGGCTCCAAATACCAACACTTTCTCCGTTGGCAGGTACATCTCAAATGTAAACACCGCCCTAAGGGTTGATGGGATAGCTCAGACCTCCAACTCATCTCAAACAATACAGGAGAAAAACAACACAAAACAAAACAAAAACAAAAAGCAAGAGCAAAAACAAAACGAAGCGTGAGGCATTTGTCTGCATGCTTCTGAACCGAATCAAATACACACATTCGCAACAAAACCAAGAGGGAATACCTGGAGGGAGGCAAGGGAAAACGTACTCACACACCTCATTGCACACACACACAGGGACCCGAAAGGTGTGAAAATGGGATATTTTCGAAAAGAAAGTGGTGCGCGTGTGTATGTGTGTGTGTGTGTGTGAGAGAGAGAGGGTGTTACCACAAGGGGAAAGATGGCTATTAATCTCTGTTTGTCTTTTCCCCTCCATCCGGCAGACAGGGGAACACAGCGAGAGAGAGGTTAAGAAGTCACCCCCCTAATGGGTTGCAGCGTATGTGTGTTTGAGTGTGTTTGTGTGTGTGTGTCTGCATGTGTCTGGGTTTATATGTGATCTGTCAGTATGGTGTGCATGTGCGTTTAGCAATCTTGTCAGAGTGTGTGTGTGTGTGTGTGTGTGTTTGTGTATATGTGTGTGGTGCTGAAAGGATGATGGCGCTATACATCGGCCTTTCAAGTGGAACACAGGTGCAGGTTGTGGGAGGGTAACGGGAGGAGAGGATTGTGGGATAGCATGCCAGAGTGCTCTGATCTGTGTGTGTGTGTGTGTGTGTGTGTGTGTGTGTGTGTGTGTGTGTGCGTGCGTGTGTGTGCGTTGGGTTCCAGCATAGGACAGACCGTGGGTGGGATTGGGGAGGGGGCATCAGTGTTTGCGTGACCTATAACCTTCCGACTTCCAACTTCCGCACAAGTGCTTGTTAGAGAACCTCCCCAGGGAGATAAAAAGGCAAAAAGAGAAAAGAGAGAGCGAGAGAGAGAGAGAGAGAGAGAGAGAGAGAGAGAGAGAGAG
>JAGFZM010000478.1:455761-493747 GCA_017657215.1 Limnothrissa miodon | reverse complement strand
TATAATTGCCTGTGGTGACAGCACAAAGCACAAATGGCAGGTGGGATGGATGTGTAAAAACAGATCTGCATCGCATCTACATGGCTGCACACACATTTACAGAATTCACCCACACTAAATTCTAGATGAACCAAATGTAGAAGTCGCTGCCCACTTTTGTTTAAATTATTATTATTTTAAATGATTCATAGCCACACAAGCAATAACAAGAGTAGTAGTAATAACAGCATATATACAACACCTTTGTAGACAAAGAATTGCTTTCAGCATTGTATTAACCCTAATGTCGCGCAACCTGCCATAATCTTTCCAGGGTTACACATTCCTTTACTGTATGAAAAAAGATGGCTGCATATAAATTTTGTGTTAAAGAAAGTTATGGATGCATGTCTGCTTGCATGGATTGTGACAGCAGTATTAGACTTGCAAGCATGCAAGCACACAAACCCATACAGTATGCAGCGTAGTGACAGACCCATACAGACTCCAGTGAGTTCTGATTCAAATAGGATTTGACTTCAAAGAGCAAAACCACAACTAACGTTACTGGCACCACGGAACAGGGAGTAAATCATTTGTCAAAACCTTGTCAAATCTGCATCTGCTCAAGTTCTCAGTGTGTTCCTGAAATGCAGGGAAGCGTGAATGCATGTTGATTCATTTTTCACGGATGCTTCATCTACAGTAATTCAAAAATTACACAATCTTGGGCCTTTACCACAGAATAAGGGTATCGTACGGAGCTCTTTAAACTAATGATGAGTAGACTGAATAACAGCTGACGAGGTGCACTGTCATAGAGAATTAGTAAACAAGGTTGTGGTAAAGAATTCCCAACACAGAATGTGGAGTGTTGCTGGTATTTTGTGCACATTAGAAATAGTCAAAGTCAAAGATTTTCTTTTGAGAGAGGATGTCAAATTAAAATTGTAGGTAAACACCAACGCTTTTCGTTTTTTCGTTCAAGAACACAATAAATAGCCAAGAACCATTTTTAAAAAGTATGTTGTGTTATGGTAAAAAATATATAAACTGTTTACTGTTTCCAGCATTGTTCCAGAATTGTTTTGTTTCTTTGTGTGTGTGTGTGTGTGTGTGTGTGTACAATGTTTTGCTTTATTAGCTAACAGTAGCATGTAAATATGACTTTCTGCTTGTCTTTCCCTTCTAAAACTGTAGGAAAGCTGTGAAGGCCACTCTGGTACTCTTACCACTCTTGGGCATCACCTATATGCTGTTCTTTGTCAACCCGGGTGAAGACGAGATCTCCCAGATTGTTTTCATCTACTTCAACTCTTTCCTCGAATCCTTCCAGGTAGCACTGAAGAAATAAAAGGCCAAACCACTTTTTGTTCAATTATTATGTGCTGTACTGATGTGCTGCTCACTTGGGGAGATTTTTTGGGAAAAACCACACAGTGTTTCCCACAAAACCCAATCAATAGAATGAAGAAATCCAAGGCTTCTCTAATAAAGAGTGAAAGCTCATCCTGGCCTTTGACTAAGCGCAAGCTTTCCTTTTCACACTCATTTCTCCCACCTCTCTCTTTCTGGGCTAAAAGATTCCCCAGGACCTGTTTCTCATGACTCGTTAGATACACTTGAAGCAACGAGCTGGTTCCCGCTGGTCTTGGCTTGACTGTGTTAGAGTCTTGTTAAGAAACCCCCAGTGAGGCTGGCACTACACGCCCACAGGGAGCCGCCTTTGACCCATAATGTTACACCTCTAATGGGACCATCAACTCCGGAGATGCTCATTATTGCACTTTCACAAGGAAAAGGATCAAGATGAATCACAGCCATTCCCATATGAGAGCGAACTTAAAAAAACAAAGCTTATTCACTAATGAACTAAATGTCTATAATATTGCAGGTGGGGCTCTGACTTAGAAGTATGGGAGTGAGCCAAGAAGGACAAGCAAACAGATTTTAGAGCATGATTTAGAGAAATTAGAGCACAGTTTGGTGAAGTGAGCATACAGTATATCTCTGAAGATCCCCCTTTTAGGAAAGTGAGCGTATGATTAAGTAAACTGAGCACACATTTGTTTCGGTGTTGAAAAAATGTTCCCATGACACCTCTAGGGCTCTGTGCAACAAGAGCTTCCAGTTTGTCCAGTTTATTTCACGTGCACACACAAAGTCTGGAAATTTGCTAATGTTTCTCGAATCTGCCACACTAAGTGTTACTCAGGTCATGATGGTGTCACCAACTTTGGCTGGTAATATGTCCTCAAGGCAAGGCAAATTCCACTACGCTGTCGCATTGATGCACTTCCAAGTGTCCGAGTGCACCCACTGAAAGTTAATTAACGCACATATTACGTGAGAATGGGCAGTTGCGTTTAATGCATATTAATATTCCACACTGAAATAGTCTAACTTTGCCTGTGGCCGACTCACTCCCTATGCGCATTTTTATCCATGACCGTGTCTGACCCCGTAAGATGTGGCCTTCGGGGATGTATGATTGTGCCTCTTCCAGGGAGAATCAGCATTAGTCTGGGAAAGAGTTGTACTGTAAGGTCCAGTATCACAGGCCTGTGATAGGGATGACTGTCTATGGGCTGCCACTGATCAGAGTTTCTTCCAGAGAGCAGCACTGTGAGGATTCCATCAACTGGATGTGCTTGTTCAATGACTGTATGAATGATTATGTGCTTTGATTACTAACTCGCGTTCTTTGTCTCTGTCTCTTATCCCCACAGGGCTTTTTTGTGTCTGTGTTTTACTGCTTTCTGAACAGTGAGGTAAGGCTCGTTCCTATTCCTCTGCACTCGTTTGTACACTTTTATCCACACACCCAAAACTTCTCTCGTTCTTTCTGTCTCTCTGTTTTTTACACGGTCGCTTTTATCATGCCTGCCTGCCCTCAATCCGGTATTGGAAACACGTCCTCACGCCTTGCCTAGTCGAAGACTAAAACTGCCCTTTAAGTGAAACGCGGGGTCTGCACACTGCAAGCCAAGCAGCACTGCTAAATTAGGCCATGCATATGGCCAAGGGTGGACAGCAAAATCAATAAACCCACGCCAAACTACACCTCAACTCCGGCACCCCTGTCCTGCAGTCAATAAGCATTTCAGATGGCTGACCGCTATAAAAAATTCGCCGCCCTCTCTTCGCTGAGGAAAAGTACCCTTCAGAAAGGGATGAAAGTAACTGCAGGGCTGCTGCATAACCGCTCAGTTTCTCCATCCAAAGCATTCCACCTCCACCACCACTGCCCAACCCCACCACACACCACACACACACACATTCATTTACATTCTAAAGCACATGCAGCTTGTGTAGTCAATGATAGGCTTGCTGCACACAATTGAAGTGCCAAAATGTTCCAAGAGCTTAAACTATTCACAAGCTGGATAGTCATAACCTTTGACAGCACTGACATCTTCTGAAAAGGGTGTCAACTCGACATTTCTATCCTGTCAATCTTTCACATGGTTCACAGACTTAGATTTAGACAAATCGTTTCTAAAGGCACTTGTCAGGGACAACCCCCTTGTTACTCACTTGACCACACTGCTACAGTATGCCCAAATGGTTTTAAGACCTTTTAAATAGGCGAAGAGGTATTCCAATAATTTTTACTCTAAATGCCATAGGCTCCAAGCATTATGTTCTGACAAAAATGATTTTTTCCTAAAGGCAGATGGTTTCCTCAAATGACAATTTTAGAAGATCATTTTGTCATTTATTCACAGTGAACAATGAGGAGTAAAATCATTACTTTGAGAGAGAAATGGTGATTGAGTGGCTTCCAATTTTACGCAGGTTATTTGGTCTCTGACGTTCAAAGCACAACCTGAATTTAACCATCAATTTCAGACAGTTATATCCAAATGCATGAAAACTGAAAGGGAGAAAACCAAAGAGTAGGCATCTGCAGTGTTCTTTTTGTTCACCTTGTTCTTAAACTAATTGTAATGGAGGTGGTTTTGAGCAGTTTCAAGAAAACCTCAACCCACTTCTCACAAACCTCCCCTGCCAAGATTTGCTGAGATGACACATCCATTAACCTTTGACCCACCTCCTCTCCGATACAACCCTGCTCTGATTCAGTAAGGTCCCTTGAGACACATTCTCTCAGGCTGGCTCAGTTCCCTCATTGGTCAGCCGACCAAGATGGCAATCAGTCACTAAAAGGGGTCTGTGCAAGGTCACGACACCAGTAAAGATGACTGGCAAATTCATGAGTGTGCCTTCGCTCATCAGATTTTCATCCTCTCTAAATATATCGTATATACTCTACTTATTGTTTCAGTTTGTCCTTGGAGTAAATTGGCTTCTGCAACAACAAAGGGGTTTTGTCAATCAAAATAGAGGGTGTTAGGACAGCATCCACCTCACCCAGACACACAGAGACAAATACAGTGTTGGATGGAAGACAAGACAGTGGCATGTGACACAGGGCCCCTGGAGGGGGTTTGAGACATGTGCACCTAGACTGGGATCAAAAATGTCTTTTCGACTGATGCAAAGCTTTTAAGATTGATTTGACAACTGTTTCTGCCATTCACTGAATTCCCTCAGCACTAAAGGCACAGGGCACAAATAATAGTTCTGTGCTTCTCTTTGCTGGGTTATGAAGCTTTTGGATGTATTGTGTTGTGTGACATTTTGTGATGCATTGTGTTGCATTGTGCTGTGTTGTGTTGTGCTCAGTATTGGGCAGTATAGCTTCACTACAAGTAGCACAGTTGTTTCCTAAATCTGATAGCTGTTCATTATCTGAGTTGTTTTTTGGCCATTTACTGTGGTAGCTATCCAATGGTAGGGTTTGAAAGAGGTTCTTTCGTGATCATTTTGGTAAAATTGGTCTGATATTATAACCTTTGGCAGTGACCTGGAGCTTCTGAGTGTGAGCTATTATGTCGCCTACCAGATCTCTAGAGCATTTTTGTTTGTTTGTTTTGCGAACATCACCTGTTCTTGTCGACTGTGTTCACTTTTCAAATGGACAAAATACTTCTTTCTTTGGTAGGCATGTGATATGTGATTAAAGGTTAGTTAGTCTTTTGCAGGGTACCGTTGCTTTGCTGGATGATTTCACACTACATAACAGGTTTAGAGGAAGAGGGAATTTCGGCTTGCCAGACAAGATCAATTTGCATGTGAGGTATCAGGCTCTGAAGGTTTTCTTTTCGAAAGCATGTCCATGTTGTTAGCTAATTAATCACAACACAGTGTACTGTGAAAATACCTGGATATTGCACTCTGCAAATAAAAGTATGCTAGCTACATTCTAAACACTGATTGCAGCTTCAATTGGTTGAATATGGTCTAGCTTTAGTTCTGTAACTGGTAGCTTAGTCAAGTTCATCAGTAGCTTTTCCAATGCTGTACTGTGCTGTGTTGTCCAGCATTTACACTGTCCCTTGCTGAGGGAACATGAATAAAATCCTACAAGTGGTTTCATGAGCCAATTGTAGTTGGTTCTCCTCTCCCAGATTGTCATCTGTTCTCAGCACAGTGCAGATCTGGCCCAAAGTCCACAGGCTTCACAGACACCCTCCATTGATTTGCTGCACAAAGTGCTTTTTCATATAGTGAAGGGCTCTCTGTGAGTGACAGGCTCTGATTAAGTAAAATCTCCCTCTCTTTCTTATGCTCTATTATTCTTCTTTCTCTCCCTCTCTCTCTCTCTCGCTCTCTCTCTCTCTCTCTCTCTCTCTCTCTCTCTCTCTCTCTCTCTCTGTCCATCTCTCTTCCACGCCCCCTCTCCACCTTGGTCACAGCTGCCAGTGACATCTTTCCATTTAAAAGAGTCAGGTCTCTTCCTGGGGAGAAATGTGAGAGCTGTTATTTTATCTTTAGCAGACAAGAATCCCTTCCCCCTTGAGGGAAATAAAAGCCGAACATTATCAACCATCAGTGATAGAAGGGCTGAGCCCTGCTTAACAGAAACAATGAGGAGGGGAAATGAGAGAGCTGAAAAAGACTAGTGGTTTTCTCACCTATAGTGGTTTACAGTTGGATAGGTAATATGTCCCTTTGCTTCCAGTGACGCATTCCAGTACATTCCGCATGCAAGATAAATGTTAATTGTGCACACCAGTCTAACTGGTCAAACTGACAGGATGTCACCTGGTTACCTGAGAGCATCCTCCAACTGCCTCTGCTGTGGGGATGAAAAGAGCAGGCCAAACTCCCAGCATGCATCTGGGTCATGGCAACCTTTGACTCCCTGCAAAAAGAGTCATGAGGTTTTACATAATAAATTGATATGACATTTAAACCAGAACCTCTTCAGGCTACTGGGAAAAGTGTGTGAATAGGAAGCCAGAACGAATAATTAGTGAAGTTCTACTCACTTAGCATATGAAGTAGACAACAATGTGGAGCTGATCAGCATAATGTTGTGGGGATGCAGTGCGTTGCGGGCCCAGCATGAGCTGAATGCATTCGTAATGCGGGCTTTATCATGAATGAACATGGAGCTGGCGTCTTCTGGGGTCTGGCAGCAAGAAAGAGGAATTTGTGCGTATTAATTAAAATGTGATGCTTTGTTCTTGTGTGTCAAATGTGTGTGCTGTTTTCTGTGATGTTGCTGTGAAGGAACCATATTCTCATTTCCTTCTAGATTTCTCCCTCTGTCCCAATCACACTCACCTAAATGCATGTTTGTGCACAAGCAAACAAACAAATATACACACACACACAAAGGAACAAGGATGGAGAGACTGTGTAAACACCTTTTGTTTTTAACCATCTTTTATAACATAAGTTAAAAAGGTTTATAAATAACCATGATGTTTATATTAATCTTAAAGCCTCTATGTGTAGGATTTATCTTCTATTTATCTTCGTCTTTTTTTAAAAATATATATTTTATTTTAAAACTATAATGTAAAACAATGGTAATTACCTCCATGAATAAACTGTAGTGTTCCGGTAAACTTGGTAATTTCCATTTATATATAGATATGGCTGGGGACCAAAGAAGAATATCCATTTTGCGCCGCCCTTTTCAAAAGTACGGGTTCTTGTAGGGGAGAGCAGTATCGTATATTCAGCTCCGCCTTTCGTGTTTCCGTTCAGAGACTGAGTAGCAGAAACTGAGATAAGAGCGAGCGAGCGAGCGTTCGGCCTCCGAAGCAAGAAATTAGGATTGTGGGAAGGGGAGGGCTAATACATTTTATTCAAATGTATGCAGTATACCACTTCGCCGATAGATGGGGAATTCTGATACGATCCTACACATAGAGGCTTTAAGAACAGTTTTCTTAATGGAAAAAATGTTAATTGTATCCTTAATTCTTCAGTGCTAAATCTTAATTTTCCCTTTCTTTCTACAAAGGGCAATGATATTTATTTCTCAATATCAGTCCCTTATATTAAAGATGTAAGATAATATTCATTTAAAAATGTTTACATAGCAACATCCTATCATGCCTTTTCAGATGCACACTTGATCGAAACACCATGCTTGTGCCCAGGTTTAAAGGATAAGACTGAAGTTAATTGATTTCTTAGTAATACAAGAGAAAGATCCGCTCCACTGAGCAGGCTGTGTTGTGTTCTGGGATGTTTCTGAGGTGATACCACCATACAGCTGAGCCCTTGCAAAACTGCTAATGGAACCACAACAACAAGATGTCCAGCAAACAACATGAAATTCTGTTGCCTTAAAATATTTGGTTGTGGCTTAAACCTTCAATCAAACATCATGTAACTGATGTATGATAGTCCTTAATATAGATCAGGTCTAACTAATGAGGTCTGATCTAATGTCGAAGATGTTTGTTGACTACACTCTATGGCAACGTTTGTCAAGTAGACAATAGAACATGAGTGGGAGTAAGGCTCATATCTGATATTTCCATGGCTTCATCCATAGGCCTAATCAGAGCCATAGCGATATTCACTAACAGCCTTATAACCACGAATGTTAGGTTGCTTTTTACAAAAGACTTCAAAAGGCATCAAAGTGTGTTTTTTTTATATTATGTTTTTAATTCTGCTGTTTGTTACTGCTGCTCAAAATACTGTAGTTCCCAGTAACCTAATTGTGCTCATGTATATACCTTCTTGCTTGTCTGTATGTCACACGAGTATAGTATATTCACACTGCTTCAATGTTTTGTTACTGTAACTGTAGACCCCTCCCCAGATCATTCATTTTAATTCAGTGTTACTTACACAGTGTACAAAAGTAATACCTCATCACTTATGAGCAACGGGCAAGGAAAAACTCCCTTATTTTATATCTGGTGTTGTCAAGTAAGAAACTTTGGGCAGATCCACGGCTTAGGGGGCTAACCCAACTGCCTAGGGTCATACAAGGTTGCAATTTACAGTCACTCAGATGACAATTAGTTCATGGTGTTCATTTAGCATCGTAATAATCCCTGGATTAAGTCCTACATCCAGTCCGTGGTGTTGATATAGCACCATTGTAATCTCATAATAGTCTAAGATATGGTCCCACATCATTAACAGCAGTCAAGCCATAGATTGTCAAAGATTCTGGGCAGTGTAGTTGCAGCCTAACATTATGCTTGAGTCCACGAGTGAGATAGATCCTAGAGGAAGCATTGGGTACGTGGCCTGACTATTGATTTTCTAGTTTCTTCCCAGACTTTTGCCATGCGTACTGTAACCTCATGTTAAAGGAGAGTGGTCGAAGACTGAACACTGTTCCTACCCCTATATTTCTATGATTCTTGTTTGATTTATTTTTTTTCCCAGAGAGCCAAAGAAAACAAATATTGCAATAGACAGTCATCATGTGAAGGGTCATAGACAAACTTAGTCCACTGGCAATCAATTAAGGCATGCACTTCTAACTAAAAAGTAAAAGTGAACTCCAGTTTACATATGCAGGCAATATAACTTGCCATTTTGCGGCAAGTTGTAGAGGAGCAACTTACCCAAAGTTGACATTATAGCTAGCTTTATTTTGCATGTTATTCACCCACGGAAGTATGCAATGTTCCTTACCATGGACGAATCTGCATTAACAGTGACATTTGTTTCAAAGTTGTTTCGTTTAAAGTAAGATTGCGGTACAAACTATTAACACACTCTATTAATGACTGCCCTAATAGATGCGTCTCTCTTCCTCCCCCTAGGTCCGGTCTGCTGTTCGAAAGAGGTGGCATCGTTGGCAGGACAAGCACTCAATCCGTGCCCGTGTGGCACGTGCCATGTCCATCCCGACCTCGCCGACCCGTGTCAGCTTCCATAGCATCAAGCAGTCGTCGGCCGTGTAAGGAAGGATGCTGTGGGCTCTGGGCTGGCCAGCTGGATGACCCGCTGCCATAACCTCTTTGGTCCCCAGGTTCCACTGCACCACGCCTCCTCGACAGCCTGCACTGCACACCTCCGGCTCTCTTTGTCACGTCACGTTGTGTTAACGTTACGTCACGTCATGTCAAGTTGTTGCTCCTTCATGCTAAGCTGGAAAGCAGGAAACAAACCAACAAAAGAAACCTATGGTCCAAAACAGGGTATGAGACTAGTCAGTAAACATTGTTGAAACATTGACACATGTTGACAGGCTAGAGTTGCCGTATATGGCAAAAAAAGAGAAAATGCTGTGCTGCCGCCACAACGGCCGAACGTTTTTTTGTGATCGGCAGAGAGCTCCCTCCGAAACTCTGTTGGCAGGAGCCAAAGAAATTCCAAGTGAATGGGTTAGCTCTCCAGAGATGCTGGCAAGGAATCTGCAAACTGGCAGCAGTTAGGAGTTCAATTTCCTCTGGTCTATTTCAGTTCCTAAATGAACCCCCCCCTTTGACCACAGGAGATGCTGGGGTTGTTTTTCACCCAGGAGGACTCCAGATGACAAGGTCTTTGAGGAAAAGAAAAAAAAAGGAGCACAAAGACATCCACAGTGGTAAAATACACAAACCTAACAGGCTCAAATTTGAGGCTGATGTGGGACACAGCAAGAGAGTTGTGATCTTTGCTACAGTAGATTCTATATTGTCACTGAAGGAACAGCACCTTTCAGATGAGGTCTGTGTTTGTTGTAGCCAAATTAGAGTGTTTAAAGACTCACCCCATAGAACTGCTTTATAATACAACTGCTATTTGTTCATTGTTTGTTTGATTTTTTCTTCCTTTTCTTCTTTCTTTTTTTTCTTGCTTTCTTTCTGGTCGGTGCAGGATACTTCAACCTCAACCACTCAGTCCTTGTCATAGATGTGTCTTTGAAGTATAATGTATTCTTCTTGGGACTGAAGAGTATATGGATAAGTGTTATAAGTCTGATTTGATATCAGAAAGCTGTTTTGACAACCCAAGGATGTCCCTATCCAGCATTGTAACCTACACAAAGCCAGCTCCCTGCACAGGTATGATGTCTCGGCATCGCCTTTGTCTAGGGTCCAGAACACGTTTTTAAGCATTTCAACTTGATAATGTGTGTACAAACCACTGATGCTAGAGGTTACAGACAAATGGTTAAAAATGGGGCATAAGTTGTAGCTGTGGGAATAGCGTAGTGGGGTATCGCAAATGTAAATTGGCGTATAGCCTAGTAGGGTATCTCAAATGTAAAACCACCAGATCTTTTAATATGAGCAAAAGATCAGAAACATCTCCTACTGTCCTTATAAATGTTTTCTAACGCCCATAGGAAGTCATCCTAAAGAAAAGAAAGTGTGGATAAAAATATTCAATTTCCTACAGGGCTAAACTGATGCTTTCCTATAAACCATTTCTTATGGGAAATTGGGCTCAGAAAGTTTCTTATCACACCTCAGACTACTGGTTGCCTTGTTTGTCACTCTTGCTTTTATTTTATTTTGAGCTGCCAAGACTGCTTGCCTTGTCTTAATAGATATCCTGATGTCATGTGTGAAGGGAAATGCTCAAAGCTGTTCCGTTATTTTCTGAGCTCTCAAAGCATATAGGTATTCCAGAACAATATAACACAAACACTCTGCAAACTAAGGTATTTATTATATAATAGCGAGAGACTGTGTGTGTGTGTGTGTGTGTGTGTGTGTGTGTGTGTGTGTGTTTGAGTGTTTAAGGAGGTACCAGAGCCACACCAGGCAGTTGAATGTATTCAGCGTATCTTAGTCACGCTCTTTTCAGGCACTCACTTTTTTACTATTATAAGTTTGAAAGTTTTAATTATGTTTCTGCACTTAAGCAAAACAAAACCAGCACTGCCAGGAACCACTAAGTACTCAAACTTTAGTCAGAGGACCAAAACAAAGGCTTAGAGAGGATTTTGGAAGCATGTGTACTTTCAGATCTCCACTTATGCAGGAGGATGTTTTGTCATGGTTATTCCGGGGTTTACACAAGATATATAACATCCATACCCACTTCATAGTTACTTAGGTAGGAAGGTTTCTCTTACCTGTTTCTGAGAGAGCAGGTGTAGCATAGCATGTTTGAACACTTAAGCGAATGGTTAAGATGGAAGTTAAAAATACAGTCTATTTAACTGCCGTATAATCATCCGCTTTGACTAAACATATGGATATTCATTTTGATATACCACAGTGATAACCCACAATGGTTTATAAATTAAACAACTCAGTTTATCTATTCCAACAGATTAGATTAGAAATATAAGATTTATTATGCCCCTTAGAATACAGATGTAATATATTATCAGTGTAATATGAGATATATATATATTTTATAAATTAAGATATAGCTCTCATAACAATATATATATATATAAACACAAGCTACTAAGCATCTATTTGGTACGGCATCAAATATGCTTCATGCAGTACATAACAGAAGCTGACGTGGTGTTGAATGAAAGAGGTCTCAATATTTGCTCAGAAAAGAAAGTGAATGGAGATAGGTATAAATTCAAAAGACTGCTACGCTTTTGCCATTGTAAATATGTTTGCACACTTAATTCTAAATTCAACTTTATGGGCTTGATGCTCTGCACATATCTCATTGGCGTAGGGGATCACTGTTTAGTAGGCGAGGGACTGTGAAAGCTGAGCTTCTAGCTAGATGTACTGTATTTATTTTTGAAGATTGCAGTAGCAAGTGGGACAGACACTAAAGATCTCATAATGTGTGAAAATACTTGATGTGTCTGTGACTTCTCGGCTGTGCTTTCAAGTATATGCTGTTGTCTACTGTGTGTGTGAGAGTGTGTGTGTTAGACAAAAGAGAGAAAGGTATGATTATCGTTTGAAAAAAAGGATTACATGAAAGGATTATTTCCAAAAATAGAATGAATTTTACGCCATTAGGCCAATGCAAGTACATCATGTTGTCTTCTCTCTCAAATGAACCTTTCAATTAAAGTGCACAGCATTAGCTTCTGTCTTTATGTAAAACACATAATTGTAAAGGACAGTTTATAAGAGGTCTTGAGATTGCTGTCTAACAATCCCAGTTATCCAGAGCTCATCTGACATTTGAAATTGTCTCATATATCATTAGAGCAACTACCTTATTCTAACTGCTGTTAACTCCTCATGTTCCCTGCTAAAACCAAAAGAATGCTTCCTTATGCAGTTATATGCCAAACTCCCTAATACTTCGAGTCCAAATCCTGTCACTTTTCTATTTATATTTTCCCTCCTCTCTTTTTCCTGCCTTCTTTCACTCTTCGAAGAATTCACCTCGTTTTTCCCTGTCACTCCCTC
The DNA here is from genome assembly GCA_017657215.1 of Limnothrissa miodon. Lineage (NCBI taxonomy): Eukaryota > Metazoa > Chordata > Actinopteri > Clupeiformes > Clupeidae > Limnothrissa > Limnothrissa miodon. Next base: position 481,160 of record JAGFZM010000478.1, on the reverse strand, counting down.
TCACTTTCTCTTTCGCTTTGCGCTGTTCTCCTCATTTCTCTTTCCTTCCAGTTGACCTAGGGAGGAAATCCAAGAACAGAGATGTGACCCTGTACTGGCCAATTATCATAAGCAGACCCCTTTGAAGTTTAAACACCAAGTTCTAACTGGGCACTGTGGAAAACTTGAGAAAGTGAGAGAATGACAGAGGGTGAATACTGGACAGTGAATGAGAGTCAGAGAAAAGAAGGAGAGAGAGGGATAGAGAGAGAGAGAGAGAGAGAGAGAGAGAGAGAGAGAGAAAGAGAGAGAAAGAGAGAGAGAGAGATAAACAATTTACCATTTCTCCCAAGTGTCGCCTAAGTGCAGCAATGTCATCCTGCTGTGCAGTCACATGTGGCCCAGATGAAGCAGTGGTCCCCAATTAGTGGAGCAGGAGGTAGTGTTGCATCCACCTACGCACACACACATACGCACACATATACACACAGACTTACTCTCAGCCACGTGGGAGATGGAAGAGACAAGCATGCCTTGAAGGACTGATTTAGCCTTCCATCCCCCAACAAAAAAAACAAACATACACACACAACCTTCCTTAATCATAAACTATACGCTCAAATGCACACATAAACTCACACCTGCAGGCTAACACTATGACCAATTACCTCTCTTTTCCTGACACACACACACACACACACAGACAAACCCGAATAATTCACACATACATACACACATCTCACTAATTAAATCATATCAGCTTTTATTTTGTCTCTGGCAGGAAGAGGTGAGGTGAAAGCAGAAGGTATAACACAAAATGATTTGCATTAGCATTATTCAGAGATTAGGATTCCTTTTCAATTCAATTGTTTTGCGATATTTCCATTCCGTAGTATTGCTTTTGCACAGACAATAATTCTTTGTTGTTTTTGACAAGGCTGAGGAAAATGAGAGAATGGCAAAGCAGTGACACTAGACACCAAAAAAGAAGCTGTGCTAATACAGTCCTCGTTCTGATCCATCAGTTCCCAAGTTGGCAGAAAGGCTTGAGTTGCACTGTGACGCCAAGCTATTATTGACAGCACAGACGAATCCTCTTTTCTTCCCAGAAACCTTAATCATTAACTGAGTGGGAGGAAGCTGTCACAACTCATTCTCTTATTGTCCTTGTATGGCCATTATGGCTTTTAAATGCACATTCTTAATGTGTCCAGCATCATTTACAAAGACAAAATGGACTTGAGGAAAGGAAATGCTGAGTTTTTTTGTGTTCCCTCAAAGCTGATTTAGAAAATTATAATCTGCGATATACACAATTGAATTACATGCATGTATCTCAGAGGAGATGAGGAAATATTTCACAGTCTGATACATTCAGGGAGTTATGCAAATGACGTTCCCATTCATCATTAATCATGCAGACAAGGTGACAGTGAGTGTGTGTATGTTTGTGTGTGATTGTGAGACAGACAGAGAATGAGAAAGGTTGTCAGCAAAGGAAGGCTTTAGTGATCATTCGAAGGTCTGTCCCTCCTAAGACAGACTCTTAGGGCCAGATGTAGGCCTACAAAGACATTCACATTGACCAAGCAAGTATGAAGAAAACGTATGCTTACCCCCTTTTCATATCCGATTTACAAAACCTAAAGCGCATCTCGTAGTTTGCTCTCGATCTCCGTCCATATCAAGTTACGCACTGCAGTCAGCAACATGCTTGCGTGGTTTGTTCAGATGAACTAACCGTGCAGTACGTTCAACTTTTTTAGTGATTGGAAATGTGTCATTTCAAACAGAGAGATAATATAGTAATACGAATCTGCATATAAGACAAAAACCCTTCATCTGGACAGCTGCCCATAGCTGGCCTTTACTTTCTCTCAGCTGTTTCACAAGATACCCTCTCTCTATCTCTGCTGTTATTCATTTGTTCCTTTTGTCTGCCTTTTGCATAGAGTACACACACACACACACACACACACACATACACACACACAAACAAACAAAAGGAAAAACACGTAGATCCTCTTCTCTCAGAGCAGGGTGCAAGCATTAGCTTATCAGACAGAGGTAAGCTTAGCTGGAGAGGCCTACTGTAGGACAAGTGACAACATTAATCAGGTAGGACTTACTGGTTGCCAGGTGACAAAAGTTGCACCAAGGACAAAGTGCTTGTCGTGATCAACTGATCATTGTTAACAATGACATGTATACAGGGGGTGGGCTGCAAGAGTGCTTTTCAAACTACTTCACTTATATAACAAACCCCTTACAGTAGAATGCATTTGTTTGGTCTGTCTGTGCAACCAACTCCCATGTGTCTAAACGTTAAGATGGAGCTCAGTACTAGGTCAGATAATGTGTTAGCGTTTTATTCTTTTTTTTTTTTTTTCATTTTAAGAATAAAAGAAAAGAAAAAGTTCATATTAGAGATAAACTAGAAACTATTTGTGCAATTATCAATAAAGACATTTTGCTAGAAGCTCTTCTGGGTAAAATGTATCTCATACCCTTTGGTCTGTTGAAGTGGAGCGATGTAAACTAGGAAAATTGCCACAGGCTGTTTTGTGAAGAGGGTCGTTCATTGTAGCCTAAATAGTTCACACAGCCATTTTGTTGTTTTTTTTTTCTGTGCCACAGTGCATCTTAAAGCAAGTGCAGAGAGTGTGGCTCAATTGAAATTGGTTACAAGAGGACATTAGCCAGCCCCAAGTTGCATTGTGGTCCTGACTACAAAGGATGCATCTCTTTTTTTCCCCTTTCACTGGGTATATCTATTATGAATACCTGTTCAGTACCAAGAAAATTGCCTCAAATTGTTGTCATTTTAAAGAAACCGAGGGAAAAAAAAGAATAAACACAGGGTTACGCAAGAAGTCATGACTGTTCTCTATTCCTCCCAGTTCCTGACTGGCTGTGGTCTGACATTTAGATGCAGATAAATGCATAGAGGCCAATTCCACCATTCTATGACAGCTGACAAGGTGACAGATTGGCATCGTGCTGTGCCCACGCGGCCTGCCATCAGGGCCCTGCATGCCGGCTCATTGTCTTTGTCATTCACACATTCATGGCATGATCGCCATAGTGACTAGCCACTATCTCCACACTTTCGTCCCTCTCATCTGGCCCTTGGCGGGGAGGCCATCGGTCTGTCTATCCGTCTGTGTTTCTGTGTCCACAAGACGCCAACGGGCCTATCTCCTCAGCATCACTGTGGGTGCCATACAGTAATGATGTCAATTCAGTGGTCTTTTTGGGGTATTTATGTTGTGTTTGTCTCCGTGCAGGTGTCAAATGGTAAACATTTCTATTTATTTATGTATATGGCTCATCATTTTGTATTTATCACATAATTTAAAAAGTGCAGCCTATTGGAGTGGTTCACACACTCCCCCGCGGTGTGCTATATACAGATTTGTTTTTTTATTTTTGTGTTTATATGGCGAGCTAATAATTAAGTGGAGATTTTGTCTTGTGAATATAAGTGAAGTGAACGATAAAGTGGGGCAGACTCAAAACTCAAATCTATTGCTTTGTTGTGTTTTGCTCTTGTGATTATGCAGGACAATCTTGCAAACTGTTTTCTTTCATCTTTTTTTACCAAGTGCAAAGAATATTCTATTTATTACAGTTTTATTTAGTCCTTAATTGCTTTTGATCTCTGTTTCTCTTTTTCCATGTACTCAATGTGGGACAGAGATTCGATAATGTACATTCTTTGTATAAAAAGCTGGTACATGTAAAAATCTTTCAAACGCAAATGCATATGTATGATGTGGACTAGAGCTCAAGCTGTTGTACATTAAAAAGGTGTCTGTTTCTATCCCTCAGTGTCGACTTGGTCTTCTAAGAAAGGGTTGGCTAGGTTTACCCTTCTTTTAGCTCTCATAGATATTAGATAGGCAGTATAACACCCATTGTATTTTACAATTTTATTCATCCATTTGAGTTTTACCTCAAACTGATGACTGCAAAATCTATTTTTCCTATATTTAACATTGATGCAGGGAAAAAAATAAAGTATTAAGAATGTGAACAAAGCTAGGAGTAAGTGTCCATTTGTAGCCTATATTATGTACATAATGTACATTTCAGGATGAGTTAATGAGGCACCCTGTCCTCCCTCAGAAAGGGGAGTACTGCTAAGAAACTACTCCTGTAAAACAGATGACAGCCTAAACTATTAAGGTGCTTTGTCCTCTGCATCAATGTGTCATCAGGACTGTCTTTTGTGGTCCCTTTTTTATTGCATCTCACATAGTCTAAGGTGCTTTACAATCACAGGCTAATCTTCTATTAGTTATACCTCAATCTGGGAGACAGCCATTGGTTGTGAGACTGCTAAGAAAATACTAATGAGTTTAATCAGTCTCCTCTTATGTTGTGTCAAAACACAAATCCAATGGAAAACACTTAACATCATCACTTTCTGCACACCTTTGAAAAGGTGTTAGAAGCAGCGCTTTTTCCACACCCAAAAATCACACTCCACTCCGTCCTTTAAACCCACCTTCAGCAGCAGGTGTGAAAAGGGTTCCTTTCTGTGACGTGAAAAGATGCTTCTTGGGCAATGGATCTCGAGCAGTTGCTATTATCTCCTTGAAAAGAGGGATGTCAATGCTTATGAAAGCTCAACCGGAGGCCTGAGCATGACCTGTCATGACTTGCCAGACCTTTTTATCTGCTGACACCATTTGACATGGGTCAAGAGTACACAGAGTCAACCCACATATAAACAGAGCCAACCCACACATATACGCTGTCTCTATGCAATAGGGCAGACCTACTGGTTAGGGCTTCAGGGTTAAAATCAAAGGCTTGGCAGTTTGATCCCTGAGCAGTAAGAAAAATATGGGTGTTGAGTGCTTCGCCTCTCACTGTTTACTGTGTTTACTTGTGTGCCTCACTAATTCACAGTTGAGATTGAATTTTCTGTCTGGTATGGTACAGCCAGCACTGCAGAACACATTATGAATATGTCAGACTTATTCTTGTAAATTACAGTCTGTTTGTGTAACTGGAATTGGCATTGGAAGTTTGTATATGTGGAAAAAATGTAAATTGCACCTGCTGCAAATGATAAAAAAATATATATATATTTTACAGACACACCACACTATTTTATTTATCCTTCAATTTATTAATGTTGTTTTTATGCTGTCCCCTCAGCTAAAATCAATCATTTGGGGTCCCCTCTCATTATCTGTTAATATTCCATTTCACATCAATACACATAAACAGTTGGTTATGTGGGAGGTGGGAGGTGAGGAAGTGCACTAAAAGGTAATGGGGTCTGCAGCACACAGCCATTATTCTTCTGTAATTACAATGATGTGGGACCTACATTATTTCTTTTGCAAATAACAAAGTAATGGAGAGTGCAATCATAATGGTTCTGGTACATTTTGGGAGAAGAATACATTATATGGGATAATATAGGTGGATTTTTTGGGGGTGGATTTTGGGGGCACATATATGTATCAGATACATACACCTGTATCATATTAAAGATAGCCCTATATGGACTAACAAGACAAAAAAGACACCTGAATGTGTGCTGCACAGTTACAGTGACTGTGTGTTACTTGCCAGTCATTTAGCGAGAGTAAATATATTTGTGGAATAAATCACCAAATTCTTACATTTCTGCCGTGACTAACGAGCCCCTTTAGCAGCTGAGAAATATTTATAAACTCTGACCTCTCATGGCTTATTGCTGACAGCACTTGGCCGTTTTCTCCAAGTCTTGTTAACGCCAAGTTGTTATACATTAACCTCTACCTTAAGGTTAGACATAATTCTTGGCATAATCTTAGCTTAAAATATGCCTTCTGTAAGTCATACTGTACCTTCAGAAAAAAGTGATCTGGACCATTCTTAAGCTATACCATAAAGAAGTCACATCTAAAAAATGTAATCATTGCCTCAAGACTTAGCTCTTACTGCCACACAAGATTTGCAAACATGTCATCTAAGCAACTGAACACAGAAACTGAATTTCCAAATGACAATTGCCATTGACATGGATTAAGCCTCTTAGTAGTTCAAGGACGACATAAAAATAAACCATTAGGGTAAAATATATCTTTAGTTTTCTTACTTTTCTAGACACTGGTCAATACACTTACTAATAGAGAATGAGTTGCAAGACTCTCTTCTACTAAGACATTTACTCAGAGCCCTGTCTAGACTAATGTAAAGTTCAGCTGCCTGCTTAGTCAGTGAAGATGAAATCCAAGTTGATGATCTAAGTTAGGTGACACATTTGACATAAATTATCTTAATGGTGTGAGATACAGACAACTAGGGGATGAAGTGTTAGAAAATGAGGCATATCTGTGTGCATGTATTTATGGCTGAGGCTGGGGTAACAACATGACTTTGCTTCCAGCAATGTCTCACCCACTGTCAACTAGGGTGGGAGAGACTGCGGGCCTTCACAAGGTTTATTTTATCAATTAGGAGGCTCTTAGGCCTAAGTGCTATCATAGAAGGAGAAAACTATGGACATAATATTCAAGCAAAAATTCAGGGATCTAGTTTCTGATAGGAGCTTGTACCAGTGTAGATTTATCCCACAGAACTGTATGCATGTAACCTACCAGGTCTCAGCCAGCTATAACAGCGTTAATGCCATTGTTCATTTCTGTGCAAGCCAATTCATATTGATTCATTTTCCTTAACATTGCACATAGGGTAATGAAGACAACTCATAATATACCACTCAGGGGGGAAACAGCAAAATGCCTTTATTACAGTCATAAAACTCCATAAAGTAATAAAAGTATGTAGCTGTATAAAAAAAACTGCTTTGCTCTGCAGTGATCAAAATGCATTCATGCAGTACAAGAATCTACAGTACATATTTATGCACATGAGACATGCCTTGCATTCTGAAGTGGGAAACTTTTAACTCTGTAACTGAAATGTCGCTGAAGAGTCTTTGTCAAAGGTCGCAGTGTCTTTTCTTCTCCTGTTTATAGCTTGGTTTTTGTTTGTTTGTACATATATACATATATATATTTTATATATCAATAGCCTGCTCTCTGAAGCTGTGGCTATTTATACAGTACACACTCTGTCAAGTGCAGCCTACTGGGTAAAGGACAAGGTAAAGCCACTGCAGGGGGCAGCCCTGGAACTCATAATACAATACCTGACCTTCACAGAGGTCACAACACACACACACACACAACAAACTACTCAGATCTTGCAGAGATGCACCCCCACTACCAGTACCATGTGGTGAAAACTGCGGCACTACGAATATTTTCTGGCAACCTGACAGTCCTTGTTCTCCCTGCCAAAAATAGCCACTCTATACAGTAGAAGGATGTCAAGTTGGAAAGTAGGGGTTGTTCCCAGTGTGCTTGAAGCAGGAGCACCTGGTATCTGTATAGCAGTTTTAGCATTCTTTTCACAGCACTGACCTCTACTACAGGACAGCAACAATGTCTCCCTTGTAAAGAATATATATATATGAGAGCACACATCTTTTTTGTCACAACCATTCACTACCCTCTTTTTCAACAGATTCATTGTGTTCCCCCATTTGAGTTATTCTGTATTCTGCACACTGGCAAAATCACCTGTAATTATCTGCTCTTTGTTTTCTTCTGGGCAATTGCTTTCCACTGTTTGAAAACATGGAAATAATAGCACTTGATTGGAAAAGAGTCTGTCAGGTTGATAGTGGTCTGCTCCTGAATTGTAAGCATGTGAATGGCTGAACCCCAACAACCTGAGGCATATTAACTCCTCTCAGAGTCCAAACAAATTCGGACCTTTCTTTAAAAGTGAGAGCCAGTAGGAGAATACAAGAAGTCCTGCCAATCGCTGGCTATGAGATAGCCCTTAGTCTCTTTTCATATCAAACAGCATCTGAGAAAAAAAAGGTGAATTTTTGCTTCAGCATAATGTGCTTATGTTACATTCGTAATGCTAATGTGACAATAAACGCCAAACCAGATGACCGCAGCTGGAATGGATGAAGCACAGATCCCAGTGCCATATTCACAGATCAACAAGGGCCGGTCGTCCATGTTGCTTCATAGCTTGGTGCAGAATGAATGTTGTACAGTTTAGTATTTATTTCTATCCCAAGAGGAACAGTCATTTGTAGTTTGAATTCGCTTGTACTTCTGCGCCTGTTCCCAATGTGACAAGTAAGATCATACAGATATCTGGAGCCTTTTAGGGAGACAAGATGGCCAAACCTTTTAGAGAGAAGCCTACACGTCTTGTCCTTCCCACCAACAGGGAATGGGACTCTACACAGCACTCCCACTCCCGCAGTAGATGGCTCTACTGTCACAGAAGATTACTCTGGTGTCAGTGTCTTTAGAGAACACTTACAGTCGTTAAAGATGGTTCTGCTGTCAGTTAGCTTCAGAGAACCCTCCGGGTCAGAGAAGATGGTTCTACTGAGAAGAGTTGAGGCCCGACCTCAGTCTCTGACAGCCTGGTAAGTATGGCCATTATCTACGTGTTGGAAATTATTATCTGGAATTCAACACTTGTGTTGTGATGTTCTCTATTCTTGCACAGTTAAATAGTATAAATCCAAAAAGCCAAGACCTTGACACCATAACCCCACTTTGTCGCATCGATTCAGCATATTTACATTTATTTAGCCAGCACTTACTGAGAACAGCTGAGAAGGCATACATACGGCGTAAGCTAGAGTGGCAAACACATGCCCTTGTCAGAGTGTGGTTATATTTGGACATGCTAGACCCTCTTGGCCATGAGACAGGGGAAGTGAAATATTGGCTTTTCAGCTCTTTCCTGAATCATACGGGTCACCGGCGGACGCTATGTGAGCGCTCAACTGCCGAGAGGCTCAAACAAAAGCCGCTCAGTCACATTCTTGCACTGGTGCTTCTCCCCTGCGCTCTGCCCTGTTGGCCAGCCTGACTCACGTCCTACGCCTCACTCTTTGGCAAGGCTCTGTCAGCGTTAATTACCAGTGGTGGGCTGCCTGAGGACAAAATATAACAAGCTAAGTTACAAAAACAATGGCAAAAGAAGTGGCAATGACTCTATGAACCCAGTCTGCTAAAAGCATAATTAATGTATTGATAAAGTCTTATAACCTATTTATATTAGTATTCATTACTGTTTATTCTTCAGGGGTATATTTCCATCTGTTCAGATGAAAAGTGAAATGTCTTAAGGTCCAAAAATATGTCCAATTGCCAATAACTGAACACTTTGACTACCAAGACCTACTATGGCTATATCACAGACCTAGTCTCGTCTCTCACAGAGACTCGTTTCCAAAGAGATACCTTGAATTTTAAATATTCCCCCTGCACAATATACTGTATCCCAACTTTAAAGAAGGGCTAAGCAACGTTCTGTTTTTCTCTCTCACAAGCTCCCTCTAAAGACCGCTGTATTGCATTGTATTGCACTGGAAGGGCTCATTTTTTTATTTAGTCAAGGATAATCTACTGTTGCATTCGAACATGGTAAAGTGCGAGACCTTGAGGGCAACTTTAGCTCGGATGTGACATCATGGCGGCCCTCCTCATTCCTCTAAGCTGCCCAAGAACGCTGCTTGGTTTTCAAAGGCCGTACAGGTGCTCGCGGCTCTGTAATGGAAAGCAGGCCGTGCCACTAAAAAAGTATTAAGGCCTTAAGCAGGTTCAGACAGTCATCCAGGGTTACTCTTTAAGGGCACAACTGTGCTAGCTGTCTGGCAGAAAGAGTCTGGCTAAGAAGAAGCGGGGAATAGTGAATGGGTGTGGGTGGGTGGGTGTGTGTGTGTGGGGGGGGGGGGGGGGGGGTAGAGTGATAAAGAATAGCAGGTTGAGGAAAAGAAGAGGTAGAGGATGAGTGCAGAGAAATAGACAGAAAGCAAAGCATTTTTAGCTGTTAATAATCTAAGTCTATGTTATCCCTTCACAAATATGTGCTATTTCATGAAAATTTACCAGCACCATCAATTTCAATTCCTATTGGTTTTAAATGCTACATGTAGATTTACATATACATGAATTTGTAACATATAACATATATAATACATATAACATGACGCTCCATAGTAATTCGCCATCTTGAAATAATTGGCAGGTAAGGGACATGCACTGCTGCTTCGCCATTTGCGTTTTTCGCTGTCAAGTGAAACTCAGGTAATGCTATGCGACAGCGACAGACGCCCGGCAAGTTCAGGAAAAGGCGTCTTCCTCTTCTCCCCAAAAAGAAAAAGGATATTGAAAATAGCAAGACCAGCAACATCGGGAAAAAAGAATCAACATCCGTGCCGCTAATTCCAGATGTGAATGGTATGAATCATGAATGCATGCATGATGAAGGAACAGGGGATTGAAAAAGGTGCTGAGTTTGCTTGCTTCCTTCTGGGCAGGTAGATTATGCCTGAATTCAAAATCTTTCATTGCACAATCGTCTAGTAGGTGTATGCTTTCCATCGTGTAACATTAACTGAAACAATTTGCTCTTTACCTATAGGTTAGGCTAGGAGACTGTGGCAAACGACTAGGCTATCAAGCTGAAGCTAACGTTAGTTCTCCCATTAAGACTCAGAGAATTAAATAGTGTTCAAAATATTTAATCAGATCACTGATTTGATTACAGCATATATACAGTAACAATATTTAGCGTAGGCCCCGTCCATGGTCCAGGATTCCGCTTATCCTGGCTCAGCAGATCCTGCCTGGTTAGAGCGGGCAGGGGGTGGAGCCTTCCCCCTGGACGAAGGACAAGGACCCATCTGTGGTGGGGAGGGAGGTGGGGATTTTGGTCACTGAGCCTGCGACAGCAAAAGCGAAACTGTTAGGCGGATCTATAAAGCAGGTGAGATCATTTGATTGGACATGCGATTAGTGACGTAACGCTAGAGTCTTCCTGGTAGAACTTTCGCTTAGAGCTTTCATTTCAGTAAGGCTCCCCAATGTTTGGGATGTTATAACATTGACTGGGTAGATTTCCCTGCAATGAATAACAGTACCAGAAGTGCTATTTATTTTATTTATTCATTTAGCTTCGTCTAAGCTATTTTACATAGCCTAATTTCATAGCCCTCTGTTTGACTTGTACCCACAAGCTGAAGGTTTCATACTCAAACAGGTGAAAATCGTCTATCCCCTCATTAGGCTAACCCTTGTTTTTTCACAAATTGGCAAGTTTCGTGTTATAATTTTATCTACGAAATTACATGCTATTTTATTCTACTCTGTACTTGAATGTGAGTAAGCTGTTGAGCTAGATGTGTGGTGGGTTAACGGTTAGGTATAACATTACAGGGTAAGAGAGGGGATGTTCATCACTATATCTACAGAAGCAGCCGTTCTTTCTACAAAAGTCGTGAGAAACAGACCTACAATGTCAATATCTACTGTGCCATTGCCTTGCTTTTAGTCTGCATCAGACATCAGTAGTTCATGCGTTGTCTCATGGGTTGATTTGGAGGACAGGGACAGGCCAAATCAGACGCTGATTTCACACTCAAGCACTGTGACGGACGCATGGTAACGTCTAAGCAGCCAGCACCATGCCCTGCCACAACCAGCACAGCCAGGCCCAGACGTCAGAGCCCTGACTGCATTAGCTGAGATGTGATGGCCGTGATAGCTACTGCTTGCACGTCACAGCGCATTACCCAAATACACCATGAAAAAACACACGACACAAATAGATTTGGAGATCTGGAGCTTTACTTTGGAGGAGACATTGTCGTGATGAGGGGGGGCTGGGTGTTGGGGCTGGCTGGGGGGCACCAAACCCTTTCCAAGACTGATGGACAAATAATTAGATGAAAAAGGGAGAAGGAGAAGAAGAAGGAAAAACCACATTCAGATTTAGGTTTTGTATACCATAATTAACTAAAAGTCAGAGATGTTTCAAATCTAAACCACACCACATAAACCTTTGCTGAAATTAAATAGTTACCCCTTGTATAAAAAAAAAACCTTAAAACCTCTGGAAGCGCAAACTACTTTTGCTGATAATACAAAAGATTCATGAAAGCATTTTTTTTATCTGACATGCACAGAAGAAAATAATTGTGTCTAATTGTGGTGAAAGCTAAACCCATTTGTATTTTAACCCTCTATTGCATAGTGTTGCTTCAGGGTAACATACCCATTTTACTTTAGTTTCTCAGACACAAACAATTGTACACCAATTAAAATGCTTATTCTTAATTTGTAATAATGTAAGAACCCAATAGTCTGTCTGTATTTGATCACATGACTTGGCACACCCCTCTTTCAATATCTTTTTACTCACCCGCACTCAGATGTGACAGACATTTTTTGCAGCTCCAAAAAAAACTATGAAAAAGTGACTTTTACCTGAGGATTTCCATCAATAAAAAATATTTTCACAATTTTAGGTAAGTACTGATTTAATTTCACACTGTTAATTATGTTTTCATTGAATATAAATGGTTAAAATAGCTATGTTGCCTCAAAGTAACAATATGCAATAGTGGAATGAGGATTCCTTATTTATAGCAATGCAATATTTTACACATATGGCAGGATACCATAGTATATGCCTTGTTTTTTTATTTTAAAATATTAAATACACAATAAAAATAATATTGATTCATCAAAATAAACAATACTGATGATATTTACTTTAGTTTAGCTGTTGATAGACATCAACTTTGTCAGCTCAGATGAGGGTGTGTGTGTGTGTTTGTGTACTCTAAATGTTACATTTCCCAATATTCATCCAATCCATCCAATCAATATTCCCAAGTGATAATTGTATAATTGCCATTTTTGGTAAGAATGAACATCAACTTTCTATGGAAGAAAGGTGAATCAGGCAGTGAATATTGTTTTGGTTTTACCACGTGATGGCAGTGAGAGTGAGTTACATGGTAGTGATGAGGAGAATGAGGAAATGAGACCTTTCAATGATGGTGGCAGTGATAATGAGTCAGATCAGTCAGATAATTGAGGTTTAAGTTGCCAATTTATGCACTGTATACTTGCATTTTATTATGTAATAACCAGTCATTAAAGAATCAAAAGAATGTTAGGGCAATGTTAGATTTTAGATAAGACCTGAATTATTAATTATATAACTGTTATTTGTTATGTATTGATAACTTCAGATCAAGATCCTGAAGCAAGAAATGAAGACATGGAAGAGAAACAGATATACACAGTAATTGAAACATGAGTTGTTCTGTGTCCATGATGAGTTGACTTGTGTATATGATTTCTGTGTTTACATTCAATGATTGACTAATATTTTTTGTTCTTAAGAAGTTCATGAAAATGTTTTATCCAGATTTTTTCCAGTTTGTAATTTCCTCACATAAAGGTTGGATAAGAATGAATGCATAAATATGATGTTCCTTTGTTGCGCATTGTTACTTATAGGCATGGGCGTCACTAGTAGGGCTGTAACGATACACCAAATCACGATTCGATTCGTATCACGACTTTTGACCCACGGTTCGATACACGGTTCGACACATTTTTAAAATTGAAAAAGCATTTTATTTAAACAGGATCTTAACAATTACACTAACGTAACATTTAATAACAAATACTTTGAAACACTGAACAGATTATGCGTATAGCAAAACATGAACAAATAAATGAATAAATAAATAAATAACCAAAGATTTCTGCTTGCACTTGTGCTGTAAACCAATAGTCAAGTTAGAAAACAAATTAAACAGCTTCCTTCACCAAACCTGGTTGACTGATAAATAAATAAATACATTTCTCCATTTCTCTATTTGAAGATTACTCCATTGAGTAAATTTAGACCCTGTTTACACATATACGTTTTCTCTTAAAAACGTACACTTTTCCCGTTGCTTGCGCCTTTCATTTACACACAAACGGAGATGTCGCCTCTGAAAACGATTCTTTCTAAAAACTCCGGCAAAAGTGGAGATTTTGGAAAACTCCATAATCACATTTGCGTGTAAACTGCGAAAAACAGATAAAACTGAGTTTTAGGCAGTCTACACGCGGACTGCTGTCTGGTAGGAGAGCTTTGAAAATGAGGTGGTTGTCCCGGAGGAATGGCGTGAGGCTTCTGATTGGCTTGTATGGCTTTCTCCTTCCTACACAGTGGCCCTTAGGCTTAGCGTAGGTATGACGGCTCTCGACAGCATATTTATGCAGCTTAATGTAAACGGAAACTTTTTATAAAACGATGGTTTATGCACAGAATTATTTAGGAAAACGGAGGGAAGAAAATATTCGTTTATCAAAATACCCAGGTATGTGTAAACGTAGCCTTAAAGTTAAATAATTCCCTTTCATTCTGACTTGCACCTGTGCTGCAAACCAATAGTCAAGTTAGAAAAGAAATAAACAATAAACAGCTTCCTTCACCAATCCTGATTTAGAGATTTTGAAATTCTTTTTCAAAAACAGCTGTGGCAATGTCTCCGGCAGTGGAAAACACTCTCTCACTAGGAACAGATGTGGCAGGGATTCCTAGAAAATGCTTAGCCAGCTTTGCTAGGTGGGGAAACTCTCTCTCATTGTCTCTCCACCACACAAGTGGATTTGACTCTCTGAGAGGCTTTGCACTGATCTATTATGTTGTACCTCCTTCTCTACAACCTGAGAGAAAGGCATGGATGATGTTTCTTTGATCTTTTGGAAATAAGTCTCCAAACAGTTCAGCTATTGGTGCTCTTTTCGCTGGAGGACTGACACTGACATCAAGATTAAAAGATAAATACATGAGCAGTCTGTGAAAAGTCTTCCAGAATTCTTTCAGTCAGGCTGTTGAATATTGTGGTCTTGGTTGCCTCATCCAGGAAAGGTAGAGATTTGAACCGAGGGTCAAGTGCAGTGCTCGCATGGAGAAAGTCAGTTAAGGCCTCATCTGTATCTGGATAGCGGTCCTCAAAATCAGTTGCAATGGCAGTCTTTCTTTAACTATTGTTGAGTCAGAGCCACTGTGCTTCAATGAGGTCAGAATTGTGTGTTTGAATGACAGAATCATTGATACAGTCGGCTTCTGATCAGTGCTCATTAGGGTGGTAATCGTTTTCAGTGGTTTGAGCACCTGAACCACATCCTCTGCTAGTTTCACGTCAGCATCAGAGAGAGTGACAACGTCCTTGATGTTTTTTTTTACACTTCTGTCCGTGAAAGCGGAGAAAACAGCAGCCTGCTGCTCAAGATAGCGCTCCAGCATATCGTGGCTGGAGTTCCACCTTGTAGCAACGTCCTGCACTAGCTTATGTGATGGCAACTGCAGCATCCTCTGCTTCTCATTTAAGATAGCTGCAGCTGTAGTGCTATTATGAAAGAAGGTGACGACTTTTCTGACCCTACCGAGCAGTTGAGACATCTTGTTCACGGCCATTCTTCTCTGCGCAGCTAGATTCACCGTGTGGGCAAAGCATCTAATGTGCGGAGAAAATCCGGCCGCAACAACAGCATTTTCAACATTTCTCGCATTGTCAGTAGTCACAGAAACGGGAACGTCAGACCTGTTGATCTTCCAATCTGACATTGCCTGTGTCAGGATTTCTGACAAATGCTCACTTGTGTGACTCTCATACACTGGCTGTGTTTGCAGAACAGTGTTTGCAACCTACCAATGGTCCGTGATGTAATAACCGTGATGAAATAACTGTCTGTGACACGGGACGTCAACCCATCAGTGGTAATTGCAATGGAGTCAGCGCTTCTCAGTTCTTCCTCTACCCTAGATAGAGTTTCGGAAGCACTGTGTGAAATAAGCACGACTTGGCACGTTGTAACGGGGCTCGAGAATCTGTAGAAAATGCAGGAACCCGGCGTTTTCGACCACAGGAAAGGGACGCATATCCAGTGCCATAACTATTGCAATTGCCCTCATTATCTTTAGAGCACGGTCCGAATTTGTTGGCAACTTTGCATGGAATAAACTAGTCAAAGTAGGCGTCTGTTGCTGGGGTTTCTTGGCTCCACTTAAGTCAATTTCGGGATGGTGCCGTAAGATATGCATTTGCATGTTCGAAGTATTCCCGGTCACTTGGGAGAGGATTTTCAAACACACGGCAGATAAGTGTTTTGTCAAGTCTTGTCAACAACACGGTTTCCATGCTTAATTTCGACCGGATAGCCGAAATGTTGCCATACTGCTGACCTGTAAGTGCTTGGAGGGTCTTCAATTTCAGGGCTAGTTGGACTTGCCATCTTCCTCCTGTCTCATCCACGTTGTTGAGCGAGCTAAACTTTTTGCAGACGTCACATGACTGGAGGGTCATCACATGACACGCAATTGGAAAATGCTTACGGTTAGGCGAAAAAAACATTTTGGTAGCACCAATAGGTATGTGGCCAGATCTGGAATAAAGTATAAGGATTAGGCTCTGGATAGCGCGATTTCGGTTTCGATACGTGTATCGTGACAGCCCTAGTCACTAGGTTTTAAGGACAGGGGGTGCTTAGCCCCCAAGAGATGCATACAATACAAACAAACGTAGCGCATAAGCTATCCTAGCTGACATATCACCCGAGTCTTATCAGGATGCATATTTACTGTCGTTTGCCCTCACTTCTGATCGCCCCTAATGAAATATACAGAGCCGACAGACCGCTGTGGAGATGCATCTGAAGGGGTATATTGTGTGTGTGTGTGTGTGTGTGTGTGGAAAAAAAAAAAAATATATATATATATATATATTGCACACGAGAGTGTTGTGCAGGGGTTAAAGTAAAAAAAAAATCCTGAGCCTGAACTTTTTGAGTTCAATCTGTCCTTTATTAAACTTTTATTCTTTTAACTTTTTTTTGCTTTTACTTTTTTCTCTTTATTTTATCCCCTATTTTTATCTTTGTAAAGCACATTGAAATGCTATATAATAAACTTGCCATGCCTTTATCTATTGCTAGGATTTCATCCCCAGGCTTCATAAACTTTTTTAGAATTTTTTTTCTCCGACAATGCTAACGTGACATTAACGTATAACGTCAATCAGTGCTGTAGTCTAGTCTTCTGTGGTGGGTATACTGCCTGTGATGGGGTTGCTCCCTCTCACCCTTATTAATTTGTAAAAAAAATCTTATAGTTTTATTTAAAAAAAGTATGCTGCATTCTTTTAAATGTAGGCTATATGCTGAAAGAATATAACCAGTCTGCTGCATCTTTTGAGACAATATAACGATATTAGTGTTAAGTAGCCTATATTAGAGATAATTTTAACCATTTTTAAGTTTTAGGCCTACACCAAAATTATATTGGCCTACTAAGTCATGGAGCAAAGTAAATCCTTTAGAGAGAACACAATATAGGCTAACCTGCTAATGTTGTTAATATTTAAGTAGGCTATTTCCACTTATCACAGGTATTGCTGCGAATGTTGTCATGTTCAGGCTTGGCGGTGAACAATTGCAGAAACGTCGGCTTATAACCAGGGACGCCTGCTTTCGCTTTATTTTACACGTTCTTTCCGTCACTTTTCATTGCCAAGCCAGCCTCGACACCAGAAGTGGTAACTTCTGTGGCTGTTCGCTGTCGTTAGGTTCCGTTGGATGAAGGTAGGTGACGTTGATTTTTAGATGAGTGATTAAATGCTTTCAAAAGTTGTTGACACTAATTTGCCTATGGGCTAGGAGAACCTACAACCATTCAGTAACGTTTGTTGAGTGATTGGATTGTTTTCAGATATTTTTTTATAGGATATGTATCTTTGCCCAGGTTTTATTGGTTATTGGCAAACCCAATATCTTTTAAGATGGTTTTACCGCGTATCATGTAGACTAAGCTTCAGCACTGGTGTCAAACATACCGTATTGCAAGGATCCGCCCTTCTCTGCTTCTGATAGATTTGTAACGTTAGTTAAAGCTGCGTTCCTTTCATATGATTGGTAGGTGAAATAAATTGCCTCGAAAATATTAAACTGCATGCGCAGGCTCTAAAATATTTTTTCCTCCTCACGGCCACACGCCGGAGATCCGGCATGGTGCCGGGATACTTTAAACCCTGGTTGTGTGCGGCCCGTCTACAGAGTGATTTGTTGGACTGTGAGATTATTTGTTGTTAAATTGCTCTCACCTGAAAAGCGTGCTACTCGAAGCTCAAGATGGAAATGCACTGAAGAGACAGGCTGGAAATATTTTTTGGGATTTTTAATTCAATATAGTATTTACGAAAGGCAGCTCTGCAAAAGCTATATTCAGATGCTTTTTTTCAGCTGCTAACAAGCATCAACTAGCCTAATAATTCAAAACTCTTTACCTCACTGTAATCTTGGAATTAATATAGATTAATCTAAAATGGCTCATTTGAATTCTGGCATTCAGAATATGTGTGCTACCTACACAAGGTGGCACATTAGACCAGGGGTCCATCTCTTGTTTTCAAAATGCTTGATAAAGCTGTTATACTATAGGTCAAAAATAAGTAATACAAAATAATAATAATAAAAAATCTAGACTTAAAGATAAAATAAGACTTACTTGTTTACCAACTGTTTATTCAGTTAAACATGAATGCTGATTATAACAGCCTGAATAAGCTCAAGTCGATCTTTCATAGCTAAAGCAAGTGTCTGAAATCAACATTATGCGTACCATTTAAATTGTTGTTTTAGCCAGATCTTTTAGTTATGACAAAGGGGAGCACCTGGTTCATCAATTACATGGGGCTCTTTGCTGTTAGCTGGAGCTAACTAATTGTTACTACCAGCAGTGATGAAGACTTACTTTCTTGAAAACGTCAGGCCCTGCTTTACCGCCGGACAGACAGTCGTCAGTGATCGATCGGTGCCAGTGTTAAATGATAAGTCAGTCATGATGAGAGATAACTTGCATATAGCCATGTCTTGTCTTGTGTGCAACATGTAGCATACGCTAGTGCAGGGGTCTTCAACCGGGGGTCCGCGGAGGTACTGCAGGGGGTCCGCGAAAATATTTCGTCTGAAGCATTTTTTTTCTCCTCCAAAAAATAAAATTTGTCATAGTTAAACATAATGTTCAAAAGAAAATTGCTTCATATTCGTTTTTAAATAACACATTGTAGGCCATGAATCGTGTGATTTTTTGATCCCTGCGTAACATTTTGCTAACCTATGCCAAAACACATTAGCATTCATAAATGTACAAATACAGGTCACCACTTCAGCCTGAGCCTGATGTGACATTGCCTCGTAAATTCCATCCATCCTAGAACAGAGAAGCTCTGTTCCACTCACCAGGTTCAGTGCACTCACTAGGACCTGGTAGCTGATCAGTTATCTTTAATTCTTCGTCCCACTATAATAAAAAATGTGACCCTTGTGATCTTTTTTTTATTTTGAGTTGGATCATCGCGAGTAAAGAACACTTCCCCCCCGTGCGTTTAAGTTAAATAGCTTCGGATTCAGCAAACTCGGTCTTTTCATTCCGGGAGATAAATTACGTTTGATTCGTCTGTTCAGTGTCGGGACTGATGAACCCTGAACTTTGCGGGGTATTTGTTCTATGTGATGTTTTGCTTTGTTGTTTTTTTATGAGAGTCTGCGGTCTTAGCACTTCAAGGCGTTCTGCGCGAATTCATTCATCCAACGTTCCATCACAATAAAACGATAACGATAATCTCATGTTTCCTTCTGAAAGACGAAGTTATATTTACACAAGAGGAAGAGGCTTTCTGTCTGTATCAGTTTGAGGTAATGAAGCTTTGCCTGAATTTAGCTGAATATATCCGGCTAGTTAACCCTTGTGACATTCATTCTGTTATAGGGCGAATTTATGCAACTATGTAAAGAAATGAGGTGTTACCCCCGTTAATAATAATGCCTGTTTAGAATGTGTGCGTTCGTGTGTGTGCGTGCGTGCATGTAGGCACTCATAACTGACGGTCCAAATGACGGCAGGATTTGAGGTGGGCCAGGTGGGTAAGATAGCTGTCAAAACGTTTCTTTTCTCAACAAGTAATGCCTGTGAATGGGGCGATGACGTATTTTGACAGTTGAGTAACGTGTGCGAAGTCGTATCCATAATATTGAGAGGCGTATTGAAATTTTGGTTTCGTACTTGTAATTTTTGAATTCGTATTTTTTATGCATGACTGAACTCATTTGAGAACTCACAAATGTTTATTTTACGCACAAATAATATACAAATATATGGACAAATTTTGACAGTAATCTTACTCCATAGGTGTGGGGGTCCGTGCTCAGTCTCTCTCACAGCCAAGGGGTCCTTGAGCTGAAAAAGACCCCTGCGCTAGTGCGTCCCTATGTGTAGATACAGCGGAGTGAAAAGTAGCAGTGAAAACGTGGACTGGATTTTGTGGGTGTTCCCTGTGAACTACTGGAACGAATTTGATAACGAAGCACTAATGCTGTAAAGGGAAAGAAACCACGAAGTTTATGATAATATTCAAATGAATAGCGACAGGTTTTTACATTATTATTTATTTAAACATATATTCCTGCGTTTTCAAAAAAAAAAAAGGGGGGGGGGGGCTTAAAGGGTTAGTTCATTTTTTTACACTTTGAGCCCCTTTCACAGATTGTCTAATATGCAATAGAATGGTTGACACCAAAAGTTTGACGATTGCTCCTATCTCAGCTATTCGAGAAATGTAGAATAGCCTCTGCCTGCTTCAAAATGGCTAGCAATGTGTATTTGTTGTATCTATCTTAAAACCAATAGTTTTAAAAAGGTGCTACTCACCGAGTGTTCACTGATGTTCCAACCCAAGTATCGTAGCGAAAGACCGTTTCCTTCATGTTTTTTTGCATTTTGTAAGTCCCTATAGATTTGTATTAGAAGACTCACGCCGCCAACGGAAAGGGGAGCTGTTTACATGGAATTGTAGTCTTTTTTGCTTGCCGCGGCAGTAGTCTTACCTGAAGATCTGCCGTGCTCTCTTACTGCCGAGTAGGTTATAGATATTTTTAACAAAAGTTTTCAAGACTGAAAATGGAATATGAACAGTGGATAGGTAGAGCTTAGACTGAGCCAGTAAGTAATGACAAGGGAGCTGCATTTTTGCAAAAATAGCTGATGACGCATTCGCTAAAGTATGTCTAGCTCTGTAGCAAAGAGGACCTATGTTGTCTCGCATGCTAATTTTACAAAATGACAGCTAATTTTACAATACGACATTCATAATGAAGCATCAGTGTAACTTACCTTTCTGATAATTGTCCGTTCTGTCCTTCGGGTGTGGGCCGTTTCTTCCATTTAATTTTAGGGACCCAAAAAAAGTCTCCTGCCCTCCTGAGGTGCACCTCATTTTCAGTGATGGAGGTCGTTGTTGCATCCATTTCGTGGACGGAGACATTCAGGCTGGCCATGCCGGGCGTGATAAGAAAGTCCCATTCCGTGCAGCACCTACTTTCTTCTTCTGTTGGCATCTGTCTGCACTTCCCACAGGCACACCACCAACCTTCCGTGGTCCGTGGTTCAGTTGTAGCTTCAGGGCCGGGCGTCTCCAAAGCCCTAGCTTCCATCTCAATCTGTTGTAGCTCCTCTTCAGTGTATTCTGGGTCAAAGCGATATCCTCGCCCGTCAAACTCAAAATCGAGCATGTCCTCATCTAGAATCCACCGTTCATATTCCATTTTCAGTCTTGAAAACTTTTGTTAAAAAAATCTATAACCTACTTGGCAGTAAGACAGTACGGCAGATCTTCAGGAAAGACTACTGCTGCGGCAAGCAAAAAGACTACAATTCCATGTAAACGGCTCCCCTTTCCATTTCTGCTGGTGGCGCGAGTCTTCTAATACAAATCTATAGGGACTTACAAAATGGCAAATAAAACATGAAGGAAAAGATACTTGGATTGGAACATCAGTGAACACCAATAACCACACGGTGAGTAGCACCTTTTTAAAACTATTGTTTTAAGGATAGATACAACAAATGCACATTGCTAGCCAATGTCTGTTCACCATCATTTGATCAGTGGCCAACAGGGGAGCATTACTGTACGGCAGCAATGTTTGGCTTGGTGCACAAAAAATACAGTAGAGCAGGCACTGTGCCAGCCTAAAGAGCCGTGAGGGCATTATGACAACTGTTCTTGGCCCAGGTGGTTGTGATTATTGAAGGAGGCCTGGGAAAGCACAGTGATTCAGCTGAATGGGCAGCAATTGAAAAGGGCCTTTTGAGACACAGAGCCAGCCAAAGAAGAAAAAGAGGGCCTTGTTCTTTTGAAATGTCATTTAAAAAAAAGATTGTACGACAGCATGTCATATGGGAACAAATAATCAAATTTTCTACCCGGTAAACAAATACAGAATCAGTCATGTTTTGAACTTTGAACAGTGTTGCTCATTGGGCCTCTTGTGTTAAGCGCTTTGTGACATGCCTTTTGTAAAAATGCGCTATATAAATAAAATTGAATTGAATTGAACTGTCAACACAATTAAAACAGCTGACCACCAAAAGATAAACATCTAAAAATCCCTTCAATTTATGCCTAGGCCAGACAGACCCCCATCCCATTTAGTCTTCACTAAACATTATGCAGCTGTTGTGGGGAATATCCCTTGCAATGTTTTACATATCAACCTATTTCTTCTTGTTCCATTTCCATGTCACTTTCTCTAGCATTGTGTCTCCATACTCCACACACCCATTTCTCATGTTTCGTTCAGAGTGTGTCATCTAGCTAGAATTGCCAGCTCGACTCTCTCTTTCTCTCTCCCTCTCTCATTCTCTCTCTCTCTCTCTCCTGTGTCTCCCACCACAGAGCTGACAATCTGCTGGCTCTCTCTGGAGCCATCTCTTACGTCGATGCCTCTGATCCGTGCCTCTGATCCGCGACGGGGACGCAATTACCCCCCCCCCCCCCCAATTCCCACTCTGTGGCTCATAAAAAGAGGCAAATGGGGACGAGACCATGGGACTGAGTCAAGGACAAGTTTTTGAAGGGTCAAGACATAGTCAAGGCCAAAACTTGGCTTTTCAATGTGGATTAGACCGAGTCAAGGCAGAAGCTCAGAGGAACAGAGAGCTCTCAAGTCTCACATTGAGTGCAAGTCATACACAATGGACAGGTCTCACTCACACAGTGCACATGCCTTAAATCTTGAAGTTTGCCTATAGCCTTAAGTAAATTATAAATAATTTGTGTTCATGTTTTGTAGGCATACATGTTGGGTCACATAACCTGTGATCTTTTCAGCACTTGTCTGTGCCATCTTTTCACCTGAGCGGAAGACAATTCATCCAAAAACACCTCCAACGACAAGCAAATTAACTTTGAATTTACATGACATTATTACTGTATTACTGTACATTCACTCATTCACATACATTCACACATTTCCATTACTGAAGCTATAATGAACATTTTTTATTAATAAAAACTATATAATATAGAATTGCGTAAATAACACAAATGATACAAGTAGCAACCACCCCCCACCCCACACACACCACCATCATAAAAAAATCTTGCTCTAAGTTGAGGAGAAGACATGAGAGCCCTGTGTATATTTGGGAGGGACATTTGGCCATTTGGTTGTGAATTAGTTGCTCACAGAGCAGAACACAATGAAAACACATAGTGAGGTGAAGTAAACACTAAATCAGAGCCATGGGTTGGTACAGCGCTACAGTGGCTGTGAAGAGTTAAGGGGCCTTGCTCAAGGGCACTAAGAATAAGGGCATAGTGCTCAACAACTCCCCATCACCCACATTTTTCCGGAAGGAGAATCAAAAAGCACACAGGCCAAAGCTGCCTGATTTGTACTAATAAGTATCGAGATGAGAACAAGAAAGTGAGTCTTGAGAATAACTTTGTAGATATAATTTGTTATCAAAGAACAGAAAGGGTCTACCATTTAGTGAGACATTTTCTTTTTTGTGCCTTAATGATCCGCAAATGCTTTACATTCACAAACACACGCAGAGAATCCAAGCCCATGGTCTGGCCTGGGAAAGGGACACATGGAAAAAATTAGAATGAAATCTGTACTGTCTCAATAGTATTAACTAGTGTGCACATCTCTGGCAAACAGGCCTGCATGGGGAGTAATTCATCAGCCCTGTTGTGGAGTGACCAAACCTCAACGCTTCACTGATCCCGGGACACACATCATCTTTATGAATGACAGGAACCAACTAATCCAATTTGCTGAAATACTTAGGCAAATTCCCAGTTCTCTTAACCCTTCCTTTCCATTATGCATTCGCTTCTAGGTTAGCGTTTTTATGAGGCAGTCAAAGAACAGAGGTCAAAGGCCTTCAAATGTCCCAGTTCAAACAGTGTCTGAAGGAAAATCAGTGTGATGTATGAGGATTTTATAGTCAGAGGTTTAACACAAAAATGAAAAAAAAAAAAAAAAAAAAACAATCCAGGATGACCAGAGTCATCGGCCAGTAAGTCTGCACTTTGGGTGCTGCTGCTAATATTAATGGGTAGGCCTACTCACCAGCAGCATTCCTCCTCATTTTAATCAGCATCATTATCCACAGTCACCTCAACCTCCACAGGTGGCTCCATTTTCACCTAGTCGAAAATGTTGTAGGGGGACCACTGACGTGATGTGTGGTGTGTATTACAGTGGTGGGGTTATGGGTGGAATAGAACAAATCCTGAACATAACATTTATGAAACCAATGTAAATTCCCAAAATGTATTCAATTGAAAATTTTATCTGAAATCAGGGTTCATTTGTGGAACTTCCAAGACTTCATGGAACTGCAGTATAGATTTAAATAAAAGAGAAAAATATCTAAATGACAGTCATCAAACACTAGGCTACTTAACTTAACCGTTCCATACACGGGTGTAGTCTTGACTAACAGGAGCGATGTGGGTGGGTTCTCTTTCGTTTCGAAGCCGAAACGTACGAATGGATGATGCCTATCATCTCCTACTTTTTCTGAACTCAACTTTAACCAACCCTTTGAAAAAAGGGCAGTAAGCGCTCTGACGCGCGCAGGCAACTACTTAGACAGCCCTGTGTGACGTCAGAAAGTCTATATATTGACTGCGCTTACGCTTCAGGTCCTCTTTGCCTTTTTCACCTCGCCTACTGCGTGTGCTCTGAGTCACTCCGTTTGCTTTCGCAAATATTCTTAAAAATCAACAGCTTTTTGAAAGCCCACCACAACAGTTTTTTCAAGACTTTCCGGAATCCATCCTTCTCAAAGTCACTCACGTCGGTCCCTACCTGGTACCAAGAGTCGTTGGATGGCAACGCTTAGATGTCTTGACTGGAAACGGCTAAGGGCGGCTGCCGACCGCCATACTGTCTGCTTCTGCCATTGGATGGAACACGCCACTGGTGTTCTCTCAGCCGAGCTCCGCTGTGATCGGCTGTCTCCCGCGGCTATCTTGAACAGGGCAGTCTTCTTCGTGGGATCGACCAGCGGTCCAGGGGCATTTTTTCCCCGCTGACGCTGGCATTCTCCCTCCATTTCTCAGAGCGTTCCCCGGCGTCTTCGCTTGAGTCGCCCGGATCCAATCTTTGGCGGCAACGCGGCCTGCAGCTAGCTACCTAGCTGCTAGTCAGCCGCCTACTAGCCA
>JAGFZM010000478.1:440885-455751 GCA_017657215.1 Limnothrissa miodon | reverse complement strand
TGCCCGTGCGGCTGGTTCTCCGCACCACGCTGAAGAGGCGGATGACCCCGCCATCGAAGCCGTCGACGAAGATGGGGTTACCTCCCTCCTCTCGACGACAACACGGCCGGCAGCCATCTACCTAGCTGCTAGTCCCTAGCCAGCTAGCCACGGCTCAACCCTCTAGCCTTTCAGCTAGCTCCTTCAGGGCCTCCTTGCCAGTGCGGCTGAATCTCCCACTCTGAAGAGGCGGATGTCAGCTTGCTAGCAAGCTAGCTCTGTGCCACTCAGGCAGCTAGCAGGCTAGGCCTGCGCTTGCCTCAGCATGGAGGAAGCAGTGCCGTTGGCCTTCTGCGTCCCCCGCGTTGGGGGCGTTGTAGCAGGAGGTAGGCGCCCTCGTCTGTCACGCCTGCTGCGCTGCAGACGCGCGCAGCCTGGGCAACGCTCACGCTCGTGTGGACGTGTGCTCTCAGCCACGCGCCCGTCGAGCCAGGAGCGACGCAGATGTCAGCAGCGATCCTGAAGCGAGCACTGGTGTGAGGCAGGCTATGACGCGCGGCTCCTGCCCGTTGTCCGCTCTGCCTTGAGTGCTTAAAAGGCACGGGTTTTCGTTCTGCAGCCCTCAGCTCATAATGCTTCCCCCGCTTCGGCGAGCCTCTCTGATCTCGCGCCCTCGTGGGCGCTGAGTTTGCCTTATTCATCAGCACTCCGCACACACGCTTCTTACGGTCTGACGCGTTGCCCAACCCATTCGCCCCCAGGCAATGGATGAGCGCCACGTTGGAGACGGTCGCAATCAGAGGGCGTTCTTCAGCCTCTCTCGCCGCTGTACGTCTCATTTTCTCCCAGGCTCACGCGTCGCCCAGCCATTCGCCTCCGGGCAATGGTCCTGTGACGCATCTGAGGCGGCTCGCCAGCCACGCCTGAGCGCCAGTGGGTCTCACACACAGTCGGCTTGCCCTCAGCCTCCGCGCTATGACAAGTGTCTGCCCTGTCAGTTGAACGCTCTTCAGCTTCGCGGACAGCCTCAGTCACTGACCTCGGCTCCTTTAGTGCCACTGGGGGGGCAGCATAGCACTTTGTTTGTCTTTGCTGCCTCCTCATCGCGCCTCTCTGCTCAGGCAGAATTGGGCGATGTGCACGACGTCACGTTGGGTTCTTTCAACAGTGTTGAAAGGCTATCAACTACAATTCAGGTGGCCACCCCCCCCTTCAGAGGTGTCATGGAGTCAGTGGTGCCCTCAACCAGGGCCCCTGCTCTCAGACAGGAGCTTCGCGATCTGTGAGAAAGGGCGCTATTCAGCGCGTAGATCCGACGCTCGCGCGCGCAGGTCGTTACAGTACGTACTTCCTTGTGCCCAAAAAGTCGGACGCTTTTCACCCTATTCTAGATCTCAGAGAGCTCTATGCTTCGCTCAAGCCTCTCACCTTTCGCATGCTCACGGGGCGTATGGTGGCGGAATCAGTCCGCCAGGGGGATTACTGGTCACCATAGACCTTCAGGACGCCTATTTCCACATAGGCATAGTCCCAAGGCACAGGCGTTTTCTACGCTTTGCCTTCGAGGGCGGAGCTTACGAGTACACAGCCCTCCCTTTCGGTCTGTCTCTAGCACCTCGGTGCTTTACCAAGTGCGTGGAGACGGCGATCGCTCCTCTACGCGCACAGGGTATCAGACTCCTCAATTACTTGGACGACTGGATGCTGCTGGCGGGTTCCAGACAGCTCCTAACATCACAGGTTCACACTGTTTTGCGTCACCTGCACGATCTAAACCTGAACAAGTGCATGCTCTCTCCCTCTAAGTAGGTCGAGTTCTTGGGCGTGAGGCTGACTCACGCTCAATGAGAGCGACGCTCACCCTGAAGAGACTACAGAACGTCAGGGCATGTCTACGCCACTTCAGACTAGGTGCCTGCGTTTCGACTAGGCTGTGTCTCAGACTGACGGGTCTCCTGTGCGCCGCGGGTGGCGTTGTCCCACTCGGCCTTCTACACTTATGCCCGCTGCAGCTCGCCTTAGCGGAACTGGGTGTGTCCTCCAGGTCGAACCCCGCACGTCGGATCTTTGTATTCAGACGCATGTGGCTAGCCCTAGCGCATTGGCGCAGGCCGTCGTCCTTCACCAGAGGCGGCGCGCTTTGCTCTGTAACCAGACGCATGACGGTAACCACCGACGCGTCCAAGGGCGGCTGGGGCGCCGTCTGCTGCGGTCGCCCCGCCAGAGGGATGTGGGGTACAGCCTCCAGGAGACTACACATCAATGTGTTGGAACTCCGAGCTGTCTTTTGAGCTCTGAAGGAGTTTCTCCCTCTTCTCAGAGGAGAACACATTCACAACACCACAGTAGTGGCTTACCTCAATTGCCAGGGCGGCACACACTCTCCCGACCTGTTTCGCCTGGCGTACAAGCTGCTCACCTGGGCCTCCCGCCACTTCCTGTCGATCAGGGCGTCGCACTTGCCCGGTGTACGCAACACAGGCACGGACCTCCTTTCCAGGGGTGTTCCGCGTGCAACCGACTGCCGCCTCTGCCCAGCCATGGTGCACAGCCTCTGGTCCCGCTTCGGGCGGGCACAAGTCAATCTTTTCGCCTCGAGCGAGAACGCTCACTGTCCAGCGTGGTTTTCACTGGAATGAGATGCGCCGCTAGGGTCGGCACATCCGTGGCCGCGACGTCTGCTCTATGCTTTTCCCCCACTTCCTCTGATGCGTCAAGTATTGGCCAGGATCAGAGCAGGGGCGCACAGGGTGATCCTGATCACCCCCCATCGGCCATCTCAGAGCTGGTTCTCAGATCTGGTCTCGATGCTGGACGGCCAGCCGTGGACCCTCCCAGCGAGGAGGGATCTCCTATCCCAGGCCCGCGGGTCGCTGTGGCACCCTAGGCCGGAAGCGTGGAGACTGACGGCTTGGCCCCTGAATGGGCGCGTCTCCTAGAGCGCGGCCTGTCAGCCGCAGTTGTAGAGACTGTTCAGGCTGCTAGAGCTACGTCCACTAGGTCGTTGTATACACTAAAGTGGCGCGTGTTCAGCACATGGTGCAGAGACAGAGGCTGTGATCCTCTAATCTGCCCTATTGACGAGGTGCTTGCGTTTCTGCAACACCTGTTTGATCAGGGTCGTACACCCTCTACTCTGAGGGTGTATCTCGCAGCTATTTCAGCATGCCATGTTGGCTATGCTGGCATTTCCCCAGGCGCACACCCCCTTGTGTCGCGCTTCATGAAGGGCGTCAGGCGGCTTTGCCCCTCTTCCACACGTTCGGTCCCTACTTGGGACCTGGCCACTGTCCTACGCGGACTGGCTCTTACGCCCTTTGACCCTCTGTCGAGTGCCAGTCTAAAGATGCTTTCCCTTAAGACTGCGCTTCTGCTCGCTCTGGTCTCGGTGAAGCGCGTTAGCGACCTGACTGCTCTTTCAGTCAGTCCCGATTGTCTTGAGTTCACGCAAGATGACGCGCGGGTAACGCTGCGACCAAATCCCTTTTCTCGCCCTAAAGTGCTGTCTACTGACCCTCGTTCGAGGGTCATCGAGCTCTCAGCCCTACCTGAGACGGGAGGGTCTGTGCCTGTCACTCTGTGCCCGGTCAGAGCGCTTCGTGCCTATTTGACGCGTACGCAGAGCATCAGGAAGACGAACCAGTTGTTCGTCTGCCATAGCGAATGTGCCAAGGGTCAGGCCTTGTCTACCCAACGCATGTCGCATTGGCTTACTGAGGCCATACGTCTGGCATATGAGGCGGCGGGTGTTCCTCCGCCTGCGCATGTCAGGGCGCACTCCACCCGTGGAGTGGCGGCCTCTTGGGCCTTCTGGAAAGGCGTCCCTATGCAGGATATCTGCCTGAGCGCGTCGTGGGCCTCAGGCAACACCTTCGCACGTTTTTACGCACTGGACGTCACCAGGCCGGGCGTAGCAGAGAGTTCTCTCTGGGCCCGGCGGCGGTCCCGTGGGTCTTTCCACCTCGGCCTCCTCGGTGTAGGGCTCTTGAGGCTTGGTTGTAGTGATTCATTGGTACGTTTCGGCTTCGAAACGAAAGAGAACGTTACGGATACTAACGTATCCTCGGTTCTCTGAGTGAGAAGCCGAAACGTACACTTCGGGCCTCAAGTCGCCGACGCTGGCGAGCTTGGCAAAGAGGACCTGAAGCGTAAGCGCAGTCAATGTATAGACTTTCTGACGTCACGCAGGACTGTCTAAGTAGTTGCCTGCACACGTCAGAGCGCTTACTGCCCTTTTTTCAAAGGGTTGGTTAAAGTTGACTTCAGAAAAAGTAGGAGATGATAGGCATCATCCATTCGTACGTTTCGGCTTCTCACTCAGAGAACCGAGGATACGTTAGTATCCGTAACGTTTTGTGTTAATGCATGCAACGGTGCCTACAGAGGGTCCAAAATGAGGACAAAAGAGCAGAAATAACACATAACAGTGGACTGAAGAAAGGCTTGAAAACCAGACCATCTGGATGAAATCTGGACAAATGGTCACCCTAGTTTTTATGGTGTAAAATCTTCCTAGGTAGTGTACAGTATAGCCCTATGTATTTTGGAGTTCCCAAGTGGTTAGGCCAAGTGTATTTACACACACAAGGAATTTGATTTCTGCACCCAATTGTGAATTAGTGAATCACGCACTAACCCAGGGCTGCCTACTACAGTGGCACAGGGGGAGCTGTGTGGGGTTAGGTGCCTTGCTCGATGGCACTTCAGCCATGAACCATTGGTAGAAAACCTGCGACCCTTCAGTTACAAGCCCAAAGCCCGGACCAATAGGCCACAGCTGCCTTAGACACATACTGCAAGCACAAAGGGACAGTATTTTTATGGTAATGCTATAGATATATGGTTTCACATTCTGCACCTGTCACATTCACAACATGGAATAGTCCAACGTATGTGCTGGGAAAAATACTAGCAGGGCATGAATGAGGCATTCTGATGCTATTTTGGTGGGGGGGGGGGTTTCGTAATGAAAAATAAATGACTTAACAAAAGTGACAAATTGAGGTTGTCATCATCACAGGGCTCACTGTTGGGTGGCCCAAATTTGGCATCACCTCTCAGTTTCCTCCTTGTGGCACTTTGCTTAACCTGTAAAGATGATCATTATCAGAATTTGCCATCAGATAAGGAGGGAACAGAACACAGACTACAGTACACAAGTCATAGTTCTCCTCTCCTCTCTATATTCCCCTCCTCTCTACACTGCTATTTTCTCTCCTGGTCCTCTATTACTACTATACTATTATACTATTCTCCTCTCTGATCCTCTATACTGTCTGCTATTTCCCTCTCCTCAATACTCTCTGCTATTCTCTTCTGTGATCCTTGACACTCTCCACTCTTCTCCTCTCCGATCTTTGATACTCTCTGCTGGTCTCCTCCCATCAACCCTCTCTGCTATTCTCTCGATACTCTCCACTGTTCTCTCCTCCTCTCTGTTTCTAAAGAATTCGCTGCTATTCTGATATCCTCTCTGATCCTCAGTGCTCTGCTATTCTCTCTGATCCTCAATACTCTGATTTTCTCTCTGATCCTCAATACTCTCTAATACAGTATTCTGTATTTCTGATCCTCTCCTCTCTTCGGGGCGTGGATATGGTTGCTGTGGGCCTGCAAGAAGAGCAGGCGCTGGACAGGGTCCAGAATGGGAAGCTGGCCAGGACTTTCAATGAAAAACACAGGGCCATCTGGGCAGCCTATACAGAGTTTACACACAGACAGACACAAACACACTGGAAATATACAGCCTCTTACACACAGAGAGACACACAGATCGGATACACACTCTCTCACATACACACATAAGACACAGAGAGAAAGCGAAAGAGAGGGAGGAGCTGATGCTTCATGCATTAAAACTTGGACAGATCAATGAGAAAATACAAGAAACCCTGACAAACTAAGGGTCAAAGGTCATGTGCAAAATCCCCACCCCACCCCTCTATTACTGTACTCAGAAATGTGAACAGTGTGCTTTTGTATGAAGGTACCCATCTTGTTTTGGCAACCTCACAGCTGACCTACAGTAAAAGATTAAAAGCTGGCTGCTGTTTCATTCTCCTAATGCTGCTTTTAATTACATTTCTTACACCCTCTGAAAGACTTGAGATGCTTCTTTACTTAAAGGGTCAAGAAAATTACAGTATAATCAATTACAAGAAAATCACATTCATTGGAATTACAATTTATGTGTATCTTCACAATGACATTAGGACATGACAATGCTTTAAATGCATCCTTTAAATATATGCATGTTTGGCTTTTTTGTAGGCTTTTTGACACATTTATTATGTATTCAAAATAACATGTGTAATGTGTACTGAGATGAGCGTTTTGCTCTTATTATATCTTATATATTAATAATGTGACTATTTATGTGAATGTGATGATAGCATTTCACAGCTTAGGTCATTTATAACTGAGCCTAATTTCGGATAGAATTTTTTTAAATTGTAAAGAGGAAAACAGCAATGCCTGAAGTTTAATAATAAAGTCAGCCCACTTGCTGGCTTCATTTCACTTTGGCTGCCACCTCTCAAGATCCCTATAATTTACTGAAATTTACATATGCTTTGTGGGTGAGAGCAATACTTTAGCCAAAGATATTAGTTTAACTTTTGAAATGGAGAAGGAGAAGCCGCAAAAAAATGTGGAAAATTCCACTGGAAGGCCCAGATTGTGATTATTAGAGACTTAAAACCCCTCAGCTTTAGTCAGAAATATAGCAGTGGGTGCCGTTTGGGCTTACCCGCCGTCTGTTGGTTCGGCCCGATGATAAATACTAACATGCCTGGTGCCCAAGTGATGGGAGCCATCTGGAGGAGATTATGACGTGTAAGAA
Source organism: Limnothrissa miodon (assembly GCA_017657215.1). Classification (NCBI taxonomy): domain Eukaryota; kingdom Metazoa; phylum Chordata; class Actinopteri; order Clupeiformes; family Clupeidae; genus Limnothrissa; species Limnothrissa miodon. Next base: position 448,931 of record JAGFZM010000478.1, on the reverse strand, counting down.
TCAACCCGAAATAAAGAAATAATCATCCATCCTACACAAACACGGTGAAATATGCGGCTAATCTGCCAGTGAGTGTTCAGTGCTGAAGTGGACTTGCATGGCTGAGCTGGCATTACACAAGCAGACACTAAGAGCCAAAATGGAGGTAGACGCACTTCATCTAAATGCAGCATTTTTATCGATCATCTCCTCCTCCTCTTCAGCACGTCTGTCTGAGCTTTGAGTTTGTTTTTCTGGCAACCACACAAGCAGGAAATAGTGGGATTTGGCTGAGCTAGTGCCAGTCATTATAAGCATCACTGAGTGTTACAAATGAAGACATAAAAAGCAAGTAAAAGAAGTAAGTGAGCTATTGGTTTTGGCCAGGGCTTGTATACTAAATAACCAATTAGTGGCCTGTACACTGTACAGTAATAAGAATTACATGAGTCTGTGTTATAGTATTGGGTTTATCTCCAGCTGGAGCAAACTTTTGTTCATCATTCAACATTTGTCAAATAAAAATATAATAAAATAAAATATCCAACTGTTAAAAGTTACACTGTTTTTTGGCAATTTGGCCAAAAGTAATATTAAATTGAAGTTTACAATGACACCGCACAGCAACACCCAATGGCTTACTACAATGTTACTACAATGTAATATAATAACATTATGTATATGTAACATATGAAGAACAGGACATTGATAATATACATGGAATACACAAGACAAAGATATTTTCTAATTACATCATTAAACATTGTCACAGTTTTCATCACAGTTGTGTATACCATTACAATTTACTTCTTTAAAAAAGTGTTGCAGTGTGAATAAGTTGCTTAAGCCACCACTCACAGTATGATCTGCTGTTTGAGTGACTTTTTATTGGGTGAGGAATGTGAAGCAACAGCTTACAAACTTGTCAGAGTGCATGTGGCTTCAGACACAGCCATGAATCTGTCAGGTCCTTTTTCACAGACTCAGGAAATGTGACTGTTGCTGTTCTGGTTCATATTAGCATTTTTTCAGCTACTTTCTCAAACTTCCCTCAAGAGATTCTTATCCTTTTGGGTATAGCCAAGAGTGAATGTCAAAGCACTTTTTTTTTACATCCATATGTATATGCATACCTACAGAGAAAATGATGTGCTACATATTGTTATAAAATTTAAAATAACCACTTTAACCACATGTTTACAGAAAAGACAAGACAAGAGAGCAAGCATACTATCAGACAAGGAATCTGTGACTAGGCCATTTCGCCTTGTTGTAACATGTCTTCATTGTAAAATCCTATAAGTAATTTATTTGCAGATACGGTATGTTTTGTTTGTTCATTAATTTCCCAGGTATTGACAATCATGTCCCATTGCTTTTGCAGGCCTGGGCTGTGGGGAATACGTTGTTTCACTGGTAACTATTATGGATTCTGAAATAATGATTATGCTCTCCGTACTGTCTTTGAATGTGGGCACAATTACTTTATTGCTCATATAAACACTATAAACTGAAACATTCTGCAGATGGGCACCAATAATCAGTTCAAGGCACGCCACTTTAAAAAGTGCAGTGGTTTTGTACAAAGGCTTTTCTTATGCTTTGTAAAATCACATGTACATGAAATATAAAAATATCAAAGAATACAAAAAGTTCAACCACATCTTAGCCCTCTAATACAATGAAAAAAATCAAAGACCAATCAAAGACCATTCCCATTTATGAAAAAGTGAAATAGCAAAGAAACTGCACACTATATAGACTTTTGTCTCAACATTGCCTTGTTAGATTCACAAACAACACAGGGTGTCCATGTGTGTGTGTGTGTGGGGGGGGGGACTGTTCACTGATAAAGATGATGCAAGGTGTCTACAGTGACACAGTTTGAATCATGGTTAGATGACCATGTGGTGTGTTAGGATAAAATATGGCCACTTAGTCAAAGCTGAGTCTGTGATCAATTTGAATCTGTATTTTCTCAGATGCTGCATACACCCTTTTATTTCTTCTTTTGCTGGGAATTGGCCAAATAATGATGACACAGAGACGAATTGTATTGTGACAGTTTGAATTCCTCGGTTGAATTGAAACAGGCTATAGAATGTTTGTGTGAGTGGGAGCACTATGAGCATTGTGAGTACACGTTTATGTTCCGCTCACAATATCTGCAGTATATGAATGGGTTGTAGGCCCAGGAGATGTGTGTTTTTGTCTGTGTGTGTGTCTGAGAGAGTGTGTGTGTGTGTGTGTGTGTGTGAGAGGGAGTGAGAGAGGAGAGAGAGAGGGAGTGTGTCACTCATGGCTACTGGCCATACCCGGCGGGGAGATGTTTTCATGCAGAAAGGCTTATGTGAATGAGCTGCATGACACCAAACCACTGATGTCTCCACACCTACATGTAAAACCAGCCAGAACAGAATCACCCACTTGTCCATTGCTGCAGCACTATGTAAAAGAAAGATTAAACAACATGTTTTTTTTTCTTTTAAAGATTAGACCTTTTATCATACAGTGAGAAAAACTTGGGGCTGACAGTGCAAATATTTGTAGAGGCCAAGGGGCAAGAAAACAGCCCATTCTGGTTTCAATATACTGCTAGTAAGTCATTGTGGTAATCAAAAGCCTACTGGGGATGTTGGGAGAGCTGTTGCCTATTCTTGCAGAGCCAAAGGCAAAGGAAGGAGGAGGCTGGCCTGTGTAAAGAGTAACATGTTCAGAAATGCAGAGTTTGGCTGGAGCAATCTGATCTGTGCAAGCTGGAGGTTTGCTGCCAATCAAGGAAACATTCTCACAAACACAATTCCCAACACAGAGAAGATGAGGGAGGATGGTGGGGCTTTGAAATCCGACGCGGCTGAGAGCAGTGTAAGAGTGGCGGCACTTTCCCAAATGTTTGCCGTCTGGCCTATCAAAGGAGACAGCGGCCCCATGGCAAGACCCCTGCGGCACGGGCTCCCTCCAATCGATCGACGTCTGTTGGAATGTCAGGCACTTAGGAGGGAGAATATAAAATGTCTGACTTGCCACAGAGACCATGACACCATTCATGTGTTGAAAGCTCAGAGAGAGATGTAGGGGGTTGTAGAATCAATAAGAGATTATGGAATGAGAGAATGCAGGATAACGTTTAAAAGGTGAAGGTGAATTTCAGAAGAAGAGTGTGAGAAATTCATTTATTGTAAGATGGAGAAAAATGACCAAGAAACAAAGTCAGACAGGGGGAAAGAGAGAGAGAGAGAGAGGTTGAGGGGAACCATGGATAGTGAATGAATAGCAACTAGAAATCAAATCTCCAGGGATACATGAAACAGATCCTCACACAGTTTTGCTCAGTCAGAATGATCTGATTTCAAGGACATGAAAATATTGTTCTTCTCAATCAAGTTAGGACATAACTGAAAGAACCTCATGAATAGAATCATTTCAGACTACATTCACATAAATTTCTCATCTGGTTCGAATCATCTTGTTTGCAGCGCATACATTTCTTAGCCAGACCATGTGGTAAAGGTTCCCAGAAATTACCCTTAACATGCAATACTGAAAGTGTGCTACACCCCAGTCAGCATACAACATTAGCAATAGTGAAGATTCCAAGTGGCAAGTCTTTAAAAACATTGTACCCAAGTGTGCTGTTCAAGTTAAACAGTGAAGACAGTCTGGCGTCTGAGCTGTCTTCGGCCGTCTTGGGCCCATGAAAACCAGGTGTGTGTGTGTGTGTGTGTTTGTGTGTGTGAAAGAGAGAGAGGAAGAGAGAATGTGTGCTTGTAAGGGATGACCCTTGAGGAAAGGGCGTCTACATGTTGAGAGCTGTTTGTCAAAAAGAGAAAACATTTTGACATATATCCAGACAGAAAAGTCCTCTGTCGCAATAAGACCTTTGCATTAGTGTCCATGTGAGAGTTGCCCTCAGAGCTTAGCGTCAAAATCACTAACCATCTCTGCTCTGGCTGTCATGAGGAGTGCAACTATTATACTGTATGTTCACCAGTTGACAGACTAATTTGAGACTAAGCTTTGTGTTTGTGATATTTATTTCCAGCTGGGACAGAAAGGTTGGGCAGAATAATCTTAGAATAAACTACAAACTAATGTCCAATTGCCCTTATAGATTGCCTTAGTCAATTTGTCATTTTGCTAACACCACTAAAATGCAATAGGCTGTATTTGAGTTAAATGTATTTAAAATATGTATTCAGTTACAAATGATGTACTGTATTGTTATGAATGTTATGATTCAGTTATGATGTTATGATAAGAATGTTATGTTGTGTTGTGATTATTACAGAAGTATTAAACACAATGTGGGCTAATTAATGAACATACATTAGAAGACATTAGAAGACATTATTAGACGACCACACTCAATAATACTGGGTCTTAGTTATCTCCCTCAAACATTAGGGAGCAGATTCTATTTTTATTGCACATGCAATGAATGAAAAACAAACATGCAATTAAAAGAATTTTCTATTTCAGTTTCTTAAATGGAGGCCGCGGGACCTGTTAAACCTCTTATCCTTTGTACACTACATCTGGCAGAGCAGTCTGCATTTACATGACATCAGGCCTTGGAAATGATATGGCATATACGTGTTGTGCAGACAATTCATGATCCATGGTTTAAACCCAAATGGCACTAAAACTCATCTTTGGTAATATTCAATCCTAAAGTCACCTGTTTCATGCATTTATTCTTTCACTTGTTTAATCAATTTGTGTCTGTAAGTTGCATTTTATTCCTCCACTAACATTTTGAAATGTCAAAGGAAAAAAAATCCAATTTCAACAGCCTGTGCCTTTATCATTTATGAATGAAGGATTGTAACAGCTAAAGGCACTGAATCAATCACAATCACATGCCTGCATTGATTCATCTCAGATGTAGACATCGGTGCCATTGTGTGCATACATTTTTTCTGAACCCATTGGCATTTCGCTTATCACTCCGTCATCCTTGAGCCAGAGCGCAGTAGGGAATTTGGGATTGATATCTCGGGGCTTATGAGACTCATTGTGACACATACTGTAGGATGGAAGTGGGAAGGGACGGCATCTCTGGTTTAATTCCTAGATCGTCTGGAAGAGTTGTGAAGGATATAAATGTGTCTCACTTCCTGATATCAGTCATGTCTACCCAGCAATTTTCTTTTGTTTCATATCATGAAATGTTGCTTTAATCTACCAGCATAAAGGCGAATTCAAGTTCTCCTAGTAAGACTCAGAGAAAGGAATGAGTTTAAAGATTTAATAAGTTACATTATTACAAAGGAAAAGAATGAAAGTCTTTGGTGTAGGCCCCGTCCATGGTCCAGGATATTCAACATCTCGGCCTGGTGGGTCCTGCCTGACTATGGATAGCAGGGGCGGAGCCTACCACTGGATGGGAGGATGAGGACCCAACTGGTGGTGGTGGGGAGGGAGGTGGGATTTCTGAAACCGGTACCTAGAGCAGCAAGAGCAGGAATGTTAGAAAGGACTTACAGTAATAGGACGGGAGAACATTTCATTGGGTGAGCAATCTATGACGCAACCTCTTCAGTATGAGACTTCCTAGAACTTATGCTGCCGCTTTCATTGCGGCTATTTGGTTATTGTCATTTTTGACAATCTGTTTCATTTGTGTTGTACTCTTTCCTAATGATCCTCTACTATTTTCCTGTTTGTTTGTTTTTTTTTACTTCTCTTTTCGTTTGGGTTGTATTTCTATTGTATCTGATTTGAATTTATATTCAATGAATTTAGACTTGCACAGAAGGAAACAAACAATGTGTGAAAAACTGACTTCTTTGCCACTTCATCCTTCACCCTTACTCCTCCTCCTTCCCTTTTGCCTCTTCTTTCTGTCTCTGGGGAACACTGTGCAGGGCAAGTTTTTGTGTAATCTCCACAAGCCTCAGGCAACTGTGTTTTGGACCCAAAACGGGTGTTAAGATGAGTTAACTGGAGTGTATGTGTGACAGCACACAATTGTTTAGGAATTAATGTGAGCCCACATTAAATGCTTTTTAAATGACTTTTCCATTTGTGGCAGTTTTGTTTTAAAGTGGCAAGTTGAGATTTGATGTGAATTGTTAATTTCAGGGACTTCTTTAGAGACATAGATATGAACAGATAGACAAAGATCTGTTCTGAAATATATCTGTTCCAAAATGCAATCTATGTGCAATCCAGTATGACTCATTTTCTCACAGAGTGAGAAAAATTGATACAGCATTGATTTAATAGTGAACTGTCACCACCACAATGCTACCACCACCACAATGTCAATAGCCCTAATATATGAACAAATACATGTACAAATGTCAATCTTGCTGTAAGTCTTGCTGATAAGGTGTTCGTTAGGTCGATTCCAGACAACTGACATGAACAGTGGCTAACCAAACCACTGACTGATTTGTCAGAATACCTTCTTATACCTTCTAAACTGGATCACAGGGGAGACCTGTTCTGGCTGACACAAATACAGTGAGTCTGTTTGATCTGGGTAACAGCCTCGTATTATAATCTTAGCTACGGACAAAGCTCCAATATTTTCTAGAGCCACAGGATCTGAACCTTCCAGTGCTCTGAGTGATTCTGATTTTCCTGCGTTGTGTGGATTATTTTGCTCTTTGTGTTGGATTTTTGGGACAGCATCAAAAGATTCCGTTTTTAATATTCTTAATTTGTTTTTTTTTTGAAGAGAAATACTGTTGGGAGAGAGAGACTGTTCTAAAGCATGTGAAATGTGTGCATGTTGGCAGCTTTGATTTGAATACTGTACATCTTTCACATTTCCTTTCTGTTCATCATTAGATCCTATGGTTAATAGTAATATTCTTAATAATTTAGATGCCTACATTCAGTTTCATTGTCCTACACCCCATTGAGTTAAAAGTAGCCACTGGTTTGTCATTCTGTCTATTCAGTGTCTTTTTCTTCAATAGCTCTCAGTGTCCTACAATTAGGGGTTGATTTATGCCAATTTTATCCTTCAACAACAATCCCTTTTCAGCCTATGTGGTCATTTTTAATGACCAAATATGTGGGGTTACTGCATTAGTAAGATCTTAATGGCTACTTTTGATCAAATAAACACATTACTGTGTTGCAGTAATAATGATAATCTCTAGACATCACATTACAAACTGATTAAATGGCAAAGATTGAAGGTGGCACTCCATTATACTGATTGGCCACTCTCCTCAGGAAACACATTGCATCCACATCCCCTCAAGTCAAGTTTGCTAAAGGCAAATCTTCCATCTCACTTGTCTTTGGGGAAGTGGTGTGTGTGTTTATGTTGAGGGAGAGATGAAAATTCAGTCTCTCTCTCTCTCTCTCCCCCTCTCTCTCTTTCTTTCTCTCTCTCTCTCTCTCTCTCTTTCTCTCTCTCTCTCTCTCTCTCTCTCTCTCTCTCTCTCTCTTTCTTTGCTTGAATATGCCCCACACATACACACCTCGAAAAAAATCGTTGCATGCAAAGCAACTAGCTTTGATCCAGCTTTCCCATCACAATCTACTTTAGCATGTGTTGTCGCTGTGTTTAATACAATGCAAATAAATGCAAAGCTGTGTAGCACATTGATACTAAAAGTTACTTTAACACTAAGTGAAAGGAATGTACCTTTTGGCATTTAGTGAGTTAGTTACACAGCGTAACATATCTCCATAACAATCACAGAATGTTTCATAAATAATGTAATTTCGTGTCCAAAATGTAATAGACTGGAGTCAGTTGAGGCTTAACCTTTTGGAAGCACTGGTATGCCTTTGCTACCCTCAAGCATGGACAGGCAATGATAACATCAAGGTAACAACAAGGGTCAAGTAAGATACACTTTGATATTCTTAAAAAGTTCATCAACTATAAAGACTTGACGAGCCTCACTCTGGGCTATAATGGATAGTGTTTTCATCTGAACAAACCTTTTGTTGTTGTTTCTAAAGGAATTTCTGTCTTAGTATTACTAAAGCTCATCTGTCTCTGAGGAGCTCTCATCAGTGTCTCAGACAGTGTCGGACAAAATGGTCTCTCTGTGTGTGTGTGTGTGTGTGTGTGTGTGTGTGTGTGTGTGTGTGTGT
>JAGFZM010000478.1:425941-440875 GCA_017657215.1 Limnothrissa miodon | reverse complement strand
TGTGTGTGTGTGTGTGTGTGTGTGTGTGTGTGTGTGTGTGTGTGTGTTTGAGTGGGTGTCCATGTTTGTTTATGAAAGTGCTCTATACTTTTGAGCATTAGAGCTTTCTACAGGTGTGTTCTATGGCAATCCATTTTGCCTGTGTTCCAAGTTTTATTTCTTCAAGGATACCTCTATCAGTATATTTACCCTTCTCATTGAAAAGCATCCCTTTGTCATTTTGTCCTTCAGGGTGCAACTTAAGCCATCACTAAAGACATCTTTATCAATGTGTGAAGTCATGACTAGATAGAGAGGACAATGATGCTGGCAGCAGCTCTCCCACTAAAACCTGCACCTACTCTTCAGCCTGCTAGGATGCTAAAGGCTGAGGTCACTGAGGTGGCTGACACCGAGTACAGTACAATGCCCTAGCTGAAGAGACATCTAAACACTGTGGAGTTTACTGGAAGATCAGGCCAGGTAAGAAAAGTTTTGCAATCAACAGGCCTAAACACAGATGTATCAGAGACAAAACAGTTGTCAATTTAATAAATCACAGAATTATATATTGTGGAACCCCTGTACATTGACGGATTAATAGCATGATCTACAGGCTGTGAAAAGTCCTCAATTACAAGCCACTCCTTCAATGTCATTGTAAACTGACTGAAATCAAACTTTTTTAATTGAACATCTTAATCTAGTGTATCTGATTTGTATGTTATGCAGCTAAAATAAATGACCAATAAGGTTCTTCCAAAAACTGATGTGCTGCAAACTTACTTTACTCAGCAACTAGTTAAAAAGAGTTTATAACACCTAAAGGATCACTGTACAATGTCACCCTTATTCTACTGGATAAACTTTAAAGTCTTAAAGTAGTCTTCCTTGACAAAACCATCTGTGTGTGTGTGTGTGTGTGTGTGTGTGTGCGTGCGTTTGTGCGTGCGTGTGTGTGTGTGTGTGTGTGAATAGGTGTTGAAGTGCAAATGTGTGCCTGAAGATCAATTAATCCCCAATCACGGTTGAAGAGGCGGTTTGTTAAAAAATCAATCACACCTTAATCCAGATGGACCTCTTCTCTCTCCCTCCTCCATAACATCCATTTCACTCACTGGATAGGGAGAGCTGAGGCTGCTGAAGAAAGTCTAATTGTGCTCAGAGGTAGGCAGTCCTAGCCTGGCAGCCCCAGCCAGAAAACAATTAGCCAAGCAGTGAAAGTCAAGTGAGAGAGAGAGCTGAGAGAGAGCGAGAGAGAGAGAAAGAGGTGATGGAAAAGTTGGATAGAAGTTGAAAAGAGAAAAGAGGGAAGTAGAGAGGAGGAATGTGAACAAATCAAACTGTGGAAACGGAAGGGGAGAGAGTGAAGAGAGAGAAACCTGAGAGCTGAAGGATAACACTCACAGATGATACCAGATAGAAAAGAGGAAAGGAATGAAAAACAAAAAACAGATAAGTGGGAAAAAAGGACAGAATGACAAAACAAAACTTAAATAATGTGTAGTAGAGCAAAGAAACTAAACTAGGAGGACAAAAAAAGAGATGAAGGGTAACTAAACTAGGAGGAGTAAATACCAATCCACAAAAGCAAAGTGCCAAATAGCTTGAGGTGTAATGAAGTGAACTGTTTAAGTTATACTGTTTATAACTTGAAGGTTCTTGAAATCAGATGTATAGTCAGAGGAATAGTTGTAATCTCCAGGACTTGGAGGAAGCAGGTAAATGTGTTCCCGAGATATGTAATACAATATGGAGGCAATGATATTGGAATACACTGTAACACACTGTTTTGTCTGTTCTTGCTGATGTACTTGCGATGGCAAGTCACGGATGTCTCAGGAGAATTCTGCACCGAGTCATTCTTGTGACACACTTCAATACTTCAATACAGACAGACTGTAGAAGTCCTTTATACTCAAAGGACTCCCTTACAGCTGTACAATGGCACGCAGAAATGAAGGTGAGAGACTGGTGTGATTGAGTGCATAATGAACTGTATAACTCCCTTATCTGACCCCACCACCACCACCACTACCACTATCACCACATACACACACCCTAGCTTGCATTGCTCTTCCACTCATCCTCTGGTGATATTACCCTCTATTCTGTCTCCCACTTCTTTGTGCTCCTCAAGGTTAAGCCAACATGGAAATATGAGACTTGAAAGTTGTTATCTATCTGTACTGCTGCTTAGGTGTTTAAGACAACACTCACAATACTAAACTGTCATGGTTTATATTTATACTGCTGCTTGATGTATTTAAAACAGTATTAAGCATTGTGTTATTTCATCAATTAATCTAGTTTAATTGATATTGTGGTGTATTGTGTCATAGGTATATGTGTATGTAGATCATGGGATGTGATAATGGATGCTAAGAAATGCTTCAAATTTCTAACAGGATTCCTAGGTACAAGTATAATCTAATCTAATGTTGAAAAACCTTTGCACCTACCTGGCTGATATTATTATAAATAGATAAAAAGCACAATTACCTTCAAATTACATGAAATTATAGTTGCCTTTTCCGGTTTTGGTTAAGTGCTTTTTCTTGGACCTTTTTTCAATATATATATATATATATATATAGTGTTCTTTAAATGTCTGGTTTCTTTATATGATTACATTTCTTGCATTAATGCCAATATCAATGGACGGTCAAATTTAAATGCCAGTAGTTTAATCAGAAAAACGTACACTGAAATTAAATATTCAATATTAAAAAATTACCATGTGACAAATAAAAAAAAAATCTACATGTTTTACATGTTATCACCTCAAGACAAAACGACAGATTATTTGAAATAGTGCCATAATTGTGATTGTGACTCAGCAATGAGCAGCATCAGAATTTAGTTTGCTTTTCTTTTCTGTTTTGCAGATTCATATTGTGCATCATTTGTACTTTTTCGCTTCTAGAAGTGACTGTACTGGAAGAATGCACTGTACTGGATAAATAGTGTTAAACGTATGGAAAGGCAGATTCTAGACCTGCTTAGGTAAAGCTGAAGTATAATCCCATCCCAACTGATCCGTGGCGACATTATCACATCCACACAGCTGGTAACACTCCACCCAATCTACAAAAAACAAATTAGTGTTGAGGGAAAAGGCAAAGCTTTTACTTAAATGTAATTAACTTCTGCACAAGGAAAATAATACATTAAAGATAAACTCAAAGGTGAAGCAATCGCCAGCAAATGTCCTTGAGAAAAAACAGTATTTCCCAAGTTCCAAGGTATTTCCCAAGTTGAAGCAAAAGGACAAAACGCAAAATACTCTCTTTAAAGCTTTATTTTTTTTACACAGAAGCAAATTGTTGCCATTTGTGTAAATTGTTCAAATCTAGTAAATTAGCATACAATTATGGTCTCTGGACTCACTCACACACAGATCAAGTTTGATCCTAATATCAATATCCAACGTCATCAGTGCCTCCACAACCATATCTAATTCAATTCAGGAGCACTCCACATCGACAAGAACAACGTCCATTTCACTTTTTGCTCTCTGGTTGATATCCTTCACTTGAGCCTTTTGTGAGTTGTGAATATATGATAAGAGCACTGTCAGTATGATCTCTTGCAGAATTTAAATCCATTTTTATGTTTAATGGATGTTTTGGTCCATTACAAAGTGACTGAGTGCAGATACCTTTCCCTGCCTCTTGAATCATAGATGACTCTCAAACTGTGAACACATGCATTTGCCTGAAGGCAGTTTCATCAGAAAAGTTCCAGGGTTTATATATGGAGATTCTGAGCATCTGGACAGACTTTAATAAGAAGCCCACTTTATGTCATAGGAATTTTCAGACAGGCTGACCTTATATGCTCCATACAAAATGGATGTACTAGTGATGACCTAGTGAACATTTGTAGGCCTGCAACATGTAGGCCTTCAACAAATTGCTGTTATACATAATGGCTCACTGGATGTATGTCACTGATATAGAGAAAAGACAAATATATCCATCATTCTTATCAAATTTACGCTTTACTGCGCTCCAGAATGCTGCGGGAGGTTTTATTGACTGTGGGCCTTCCCAACATTCAAAGGTCAATTATTTAATATTATAAATAAAAGATTATTTACTCTATCCATCTACAGTACATAATCGTTCCTGCAAAAGTATAATGACTGCTGTCAGTGTTAAAATAGGACATCATTCTGCAAGTACACATCATTCACTTGAATTTAGCTGAAAGTGAAAGAAGAAATACATCCCTTACAAAACCTCAAATCAAACAAAGCTCATGCCATTGTTAAGTTACTTTCTACAAAGTGGCTTTGATCAAAGATAGCCAGCCTGTTTTATTAAATGCAAGCCAACCATTTCAGAACAGAATGTCTCGCAGAGGTGGTGAATCATGTGTGTGGTGATCCCTCTGATCAAAACCTTTGCTAGCAACAGAGCCTTTGTCCACAGAGGAGCTGTGCTCTGTGTGACAGTGGCCACTGTTCAGTCTCAAAGCTAGCATGTGTGTTCTATCCAATCAAAGACAACTCTTTTTTTTCATGCTCCCCTAATCATAGTGTGTGTGTGTGTGTGTGTGTGTGTGTGTGTGTGTGTGTGTGTGCCACCATCCAGTCAGTCTCCAATCAAGCCTCTTCTGTGTGCTATAGCCCAGGGAGCTGCTTCAGCCACTGAATGTGCCGGCAGGAGGGGAGGGGAGCGTGCGAGCGAGCGAGCAAGTTAGTGATACTGTGAGAAGTGCCACGTCCGCACTGAGACACCGAGGCCTGAGTACAGGACTGCTGAGCTCATTATGAGATAATGAGGGTCTGGCCCATGACCTTTTAGACATATATGAGGGGGCTTAATTTATATGTCAGAGTGGTGGCGGGAGAGAGAGAAGACACCTTGGAGAGTGCAAAGGTCACGCTACATGGGACAGTGCTGTACAGCTCTCTCTCTCTTTACACACACACACACACACACACACACACACACACAGAGACACACAAAATGTGTGCATCAAAGTTCCCACATTCATCCCCACATACGGTACTGCATATGTGTGTATCAAATCTCTCTCACACACACATGCACACCTGCATGCAACTTCACACCTGTCACAAGCCTCACACCACTCACAGAAGGTGTCTATGGAATTAGATCTGATGTGGGTGCAGCCCGGACCACTGGAAGTAAACAAACAAAGATGTAAGAATAGGCCCTGGCAGCTGCTGCTCTCCCAAAGGTGCCATTTTGTTCAGTAATCCAGGTTCAGCCCACAGGTGCCCCAGGTCTATAGGGGGCTCAGCCAACAGACTCAGAAGCTGATTCTGGCTAGATCTGCTGTTGCCATTGATGTATGAACCTGCCTTTGAGATCTGACCCTGACACACACACACACACACACACACACACACACACACACACGTTCATCCATCTTTCCATTTCTCCCCGGAAGCTTTCCAGCTCATTTTGCAAGCAGCTTTGGTTCATCAAATCCGGACCTGGACCAGATGCATGTTATATTTGCCACAGAGACTGGGGAGCTCCATCAAAGTCTTAACCCTCAAAGGAAATTAATCATGTTTGAGGTTAATTAACATTTCAAGAAGGAAGTAGTTAATATTTCAAATGCTGATACTGTATATGAGTTAAATTATTGTTTCATCAAGCTAATGCTGTCCTTTAACTGGGGTACAAAAGACAATATTTCTAACTGAAGATCGCATTCCTAAGAGACCAGATAGTATCAGGAAGGACAAAAGCTTCTATATTATCCATTCATTTTAACCACATTCAATGAAGCTGTACCTTCTCCAACATGTTACAGCATGCCTTCATAATGCAGAGACATTCCCATAGAGATTACATGACATATGTTGCTTATGATATGAAATATGCTAGATTATTTACGAATGGTTGCCCACTTTTCCTCTTGTCCCCTGATGCAGAGTGCAATGATATACAATACACAAAATGTACATTTCTTTTAGGATTGTGTGGGTTAGCCCTGTGTAAAATTGTGAGGGAGTTTGCACTGTACAAGCTTGTGTGTGTGTGTGTGTGTGTGTGTGTGTGTGTGTTTTGTGATAAAAGGTACATTGACCCACACACCTTTTATCACAGAAACACACAAACACACCAACCCTATTGCTGTGTTCTCCTTATCTGATGCATGCACCCCTATTCTTTCTTGTCTTCCTGCCCCCTCTTTCAGTGAGGGGTTTCCCAGTCCTGCATATTTTAAGACTCGCTTTACCCTATCATCACACAGATATAACCCCCCACACAAACACACACACACACACACATACATACACAGACATTGTGTGTTTTTGTGTGTTTCGTAGTACATGGTTGTATTCACATCCATGTATGTGGGTGTGGGTGCGTTTGTGTGTGTGTGCACGCATGTGTGTTTGCATTTCAGTCTGTTTGTATGTGTTTACTTGTGTGTGGTTGGCTGGTGCTAATCAAACAAAGGGGCGTCCCTGCGCTTCATCTCCTCGTCGTCCCTGTCAGTGTGGTTTGGACACAGCATGCCTCACCTGTCAGACAAGGCCTTGGACATCCCCCTCCGCCCCCCACCCCCAGTCCCAATCCCAGCCTCTGAGCCGTAGCCATGACCAAAGCCACCAAACCACATCTGACAGCAGCTGCACAACCGCCCGTCACACTATCTGGACTCAGTCTCTGCAGAACCTCACTGGTCCCTTTCATCTGCAGACGCAGAGAGAGGCTATGGTGTCCAGAACTCTGACTCAAAAGAAAGAGGGCTGAATGGGTTTCGTCAGGCCCTGCCGGACTACAGAGATGAACACAATCAGCTTTGTAGTAAAAGCAGATTAACTATTATTATTTGCTTGCATGCACAGTTACCAGAGGTTTTCATTTCTGTATCGAGTAAATGTTTCATACATTGTCATCCATTACTCTTTCACTGACCTTTCTACTACCAGTGACCTACACCTCTTCTGCATGTGTGCCGTAAAAACAGCCATTTGATTCATTTTCAGGGGAAGACTGTATGGAAGGTGGTAGGGTACTGAAATTATATCCTTCTGATTATAGTGGAAGTTAAGATACTTGAGATATTTTCCTTGATCCTGTTATTAATTGCACCAGCTGACAGTCAATCATGCAACTATAAGAAAAGCACACAAACACACCCACTACTTCCCTTGTAATTTGTGTTTTGTCTAAGATGAGGAGACACAGCTTGTGTGTGTGCATGCGTGGAGTGGCAGCTGTTTATGGGTGTAATGATAAGATGTTGTTTCAGAGCATGATGGCAATCACGCTGAGAACACAGCGGGAAGCCAGTCAGAGAACACAGTCACTGAAGCACATTTAAATACAGTTGCATGAGTGTGGCATGATCTCAAGATGATCAGCATTGCACATTGACAGGTCTGTTTCACTTGCCTGCTGATAGAAGAACAATCAAACATTTTACCATTTGGCCTTGACTCAATGTAAGAGGTATTAGCAATGTTAATGCAAGAGGTGGTTTATGGCTAATTGATTCCAGAAGTATTTTGTTCTACGTCCATGGATCCTGCCAAAGGAATGTGGAAGATGACAGCCAGGTTTTCAGGTCAAGCTTAGTCTCGAGTAAAGTGATCATGAGCCATGACTGAACACCTTTGCAATAAACATATATGCAGAATTGACCTTCCCATACATTTAAATGTTATGGCCATGTGGATTTATTTATTAGCCAAAATACGTGAACCAGTAAAGATAATTAAATCTCGCAAGAGCCATGTTGACTGACAAAGTAAATTATACAGTTTCACACAAAGGCTACAGCGTGACAACTGGGAATTCGCAAGCCTTTTTGTCCAAGGCTTTGATGCATGGCGCAGTGGTGCTCTATTCTCCCAGTTGTAAGTTCATAAAAACCTCTTTTAAACTAAGGTTGGCTGGTTTTTAGCAGAAACTTTTATCCAGAGCAACACAGTTGTCAATGAAGCAACATCAGTTCACCCCACCACCCCAGCACACCCATTGAAGCAGTGATGCTAAGGTGTATGGGAGGCTTTTAGATGTCCACAATCTTCCTCTTTGGCCCTTTTAATGACATTTTTTTTTCCAAAGACATATAATAGAATGAATTAAGAAAATCTCACCAATGTAGAGCAGGGAAAGAAATGTGAGATGACAACTGATCATTAGCGGTTTTTCTTTTTAATCATGGGTGGGCTTTCATGTTCCATCTGGTAAGTCGGTTTTTCATATCCTGCAAGAGCATCCTGCCAGTTAGGAAATTCCCAGTTGTAAATGACTCATTAATACTGACATAAAGAATTGGAAAAAGTAATCAAGTGAAATTGAATCTAACGTGAACTGTCTCTATAGCAGAGGATGAGAAAGTAGTTGAAAAGTTGAACTAATAGTTTCACACCAACACGTTAACCCTAGTTGTATTACTCTGATCTTTATGGTTGCCCATGACTTGTCCTGCTTCATGTGCTGTAGTAGATAAGTACTGTTACAAGTATGCAGTACTTTTAATGTCTACCTAATGTATCAATCCCTTTCTCTCTACATCCACTTTGTTCTTTTCCTCCTCCTCTCCCTTCTCCCTCCTCTCCCTCCTCCATCAGCTTTCATGTGCATTGTATGAATCCCAGCAGGGCCATAGGCCATCTTCTGACTCCTCAAACGGAGCTTTTATTAATGACTCGCTTCTAAAGTGACTGTTGGCACTCCACCAGCACTGTCTTGATTAAAGTTAGTCGAGCGTGGAAAAGGTGTTGCGTAACTTGGAGTCTTTGACGGAGAGGAGTGGATCCTCTCCCCCTAATACCCACCCCCACAACTCAGCCAAATCCCACCAGAGACCTCTAATGGCTTTTAGCGTGATTTCACATGCAAAGCGGGGCCTTTCTGGTGCCAGCAACATCAATTTTTTGCATTAACTAAAGCTCATTATATGCATTGATTGAGTCAAGGGCCTTGGTGTCAAATACTTCGATGAATTAGGACCAGGTAATGCATTCATGTGTGGGAGTGTGTGAGCATAATCCTCTTTTACCGATAAATACAAAGAAAGGAGTGAAATAAAAACATCCTCTCTGCTACATCCTTGACCTTCTGTCCTTTGTGGGTAGTGATTGACTAAACTTTTTTAGCCATTTTGATAATTCTGGCTTTTGCAAGTATATACTGGAAACTTCTGGAGTGGGCAGAGTTGTTTTATTGGCTGTTCTCCAGGCTTTGCAGACGCTTGTATATATGTATGTGTGTGTGTGTGTGTGTGTGTGTGTGAGTGAGTGAGTGAGTGCGATGAGATTAAGCTACAAGTAGCAGGTCACAAGAGCAAAACAGAACCCTGGGAACACACATCCAATCTCTAAACATCCTCAATGAAATTAGAGCTATGTTTGTGTGTGTATGGGTGTGTGCATGTGTGACTAAGTTCTGTGTGACTGTCCCTGATGCTTGCCTCTTCTTCAGGACTTACGACTGTTTGTATTGGAGCAAGTTTAGGTGCTGCTTGTCAAAAAAGCGAGCCAAAAAAAAAGTAGCCAAAGCCCTAAACAATTAATCACTGTCAGATCATGTACATATTTTTTTGATGGGATAGTGTTTGTTTTCCTCATATTTCATATCAGTGTCTTGTAAGTGGCATTCCACTGGAACAGCAGAAAAGGACATTGTATTGTATTTTCCATGTTGTGCATGGGGACATAGACTTGGGAACACGTAATTCTCCTGCTCATCACCTGCTTTGGAATCTTTCTTGTTGAGGAACAATCTGTGCCAGATACATGCTTTGCATTACAGAAGGCACAAATGTATTTACCATATACCATAGCCTATTTAAACAGTTTGAAACCCAAACCAGTTCCTGAAAAAATTATACACAAAATGAAAAAAGGCAAATAATGTGTAGATATTTTTCCAAGTGAAATTTTTCCAAGTGACTTCTTATCCCAAAAACATCCCATGTGAAAAAGTATTTTTCCTGCGTTTCAGTCCAACCTAGCCATATTTATTTGAGCAAATTCAACCAATCTCTGCAAGTGAGGAAGAATGACATGGGAGGCCTCATTGCCATAAACATTTTCAAAGCAACAAGCAGCACTAATCAAAGAAGCTGCTTCACTCTAGGCAATAGTGTGTTAATCATAAATAAAACACATTTTCATGAAAACAACAATGAGGCCGTATGAATTTATGCCATCTACATAATTATGTCTTGTTATGGAATCATTTTATTGGGGTGTGGCTACTGTGCAAGTCTTATAATCAAACTTTCAGTGGAGAAAATGAGTGAAATCCTTAAATCTGTAACATCTCTGTTGAACTCTATTGTGACTGTGTTATAAGTTAAACTAACAGGATGTGAATGTCATACATCAATCATAGCTGAAATCATAGCTATAACAGTTCTAATAACTTCATTCTCTGTACCAAATTAGTAGTGGCTGCTTATCAACATTACTTCATTCTCTGTACCAAATTGGTATTGGCTGCTTATCTTGTTAAAAACTAGATATCTGTGTGTAGAATATGGTATGGTATAGAATGGTTGCTATGGTGATGGCGCTGTACGATGGCTGCCGTTAGCCGTACCTCCACTTCATTTTTCGCCCTCTCTGGGCTTTTTATGTTTTTCTTTTTCGTTTCTGGCTCTGCTGTGCCCTGCAGGTGGCCTTGAATGTGGTTGTCGCTTTGTTTGGTTCGGCGGAGTTGGAGGAGCTTGTTGGTGTTGGACTTTTTTTTTTTTTTTGTGTGTGTGTGTTTGCTTTGAATGATGCGTTCCGACCGGCCGTCGTTCTCTCTGTCTGCCCTGCCATCTTTGACTGCGGAGCTTGGAGGAGACCCGTCGTGAGTGTTGGATGTAGAGAGCTGCGGAGGTTGCCTGTGGAGTGGAGGACGGGAACTCACGGGAGGCCAGTGTTTGGAGGAGGGCAGCGCTGCCTGCAGATCGGCTGCTGTCCAGTGGTCTCCGACGCGATGTCGTCCCCCACTTGGTGTCGCTCCTGTGTCCCGGCTTCGGCTGTGAATCCACGACCTCAAAGTCATCTCAGCTCGCCTTCTGCATGGATCCTGAGTCCTGTTTGTTTGTATGGACTGTTTATGTACAGTGGCTAATGGCAATGGCTATTTATTTTGTTTTCTTCTTTCCCTTTATTTAATCTTCTCTTCAATGCAATTTCACTGCATGTTTTGCGTTAGTGACTCATGTATGTGACAAATAAACTCCTTGAATCCTTGAATCCTTGAATATCAGAAAGTGCTTCTGACTGAGCACAGTGTACTGTCTGGGGTGATTATTCAAGGTTTTGTGAATCGGTTTTGAACATTTGGATTTCTATTTACAGAAAATTAGAGTGGTTTTAGGAAAACACAACTGTAACAGCGATCATTAAAAGCATGTCTTCTCTTGTCCCTCCAACCTCTACCATTCTTTTGCCCACACTTTGTCTATTTTACACACACACACACACACACACACTGACACATACACTTTAGAACAACTTTATCCCTCTTTCCCAAGTGTCTCTGTGGGCCTGTTGTGCTTATTGTGGACTCCATTCATCAGTGTCTCTTCACCTCCCTCCTGTGTTCACACACAGTCTGCATTTGCCCCCATACCCCCCCCCCCCCCCCCACCACCAGTCTATTTCCCGTCTGAAAGAGCTCCAGTGACTTGTGTACTCTGAGGCAGCAGTCCCACAGCTAAAATAATTCACTGTGTTGTTGGGTGGCAGGGATCAGCTGAGTGTGTGTGAGGGTTTGATGTATTAGTTAGAGCTCCCAGAAGCGGGCAGGCTGGCTGGCAGGGCCAAGCGAGGCGGCACCAACCCGGAGTGAATTATGGAAATGAGTGAGTGGTATGACTCTAGACAGCTTCTGCTTAGTGCCTCTGCATCATGTCTCTCTCTTTCTCCCTCTTTGTCTCTCACTGCAGACGGAGCAGAGGTGAGATGATTAGTGACATACACAAATATCAGCATTTACAACATAGCTCACCTCTCTCTCTCTCTCTCTCTTTCTCAAACTGTTTTTCTGCCACATGTCAATATACATTGTACACTCAGTCTCACTGTCACACATTAGCTTAATCCATTCCCACGCTGTTGCTCATGCATAGACACTGGCATTCCTCTTGTCATTATCATGTTTTAATCAGAAGATACAGGCACTGAGGTGTACACGCACACACACAGACACACGCACGCGCACACACACACACACACAACTCAGTCAGGTGGGAACAAACAACTAACAGAGCCATTTCCAAATGAGGGTGTCAGATACAGAACACTATGGCAGAGGGATAGGCCTACACACATCCACGTACTCATACACACACACACACACGTACAGCTCATTCAGGTGGGAAACAGCTAACAGCTATTTCCAAATGAGGGTATCAGACACAGAACACTAAGGCAGAGGGATAGGCCTACACACATCCATGTACTCATACACCTACACACACACGCACACGCACACACAGCTCAGTCAGGTGGGAAACAGCTAACAGAGCCATTTCCAAATGGGGATGTCAGAGATAGAACACTATGACAGGCCTGCACACATGTACTCATACACACACACACACACACACACACACACACACACACGTACAAACACACACAGAGAGACACACCTTTTTCTCTGTCAAATATGGTGTACATACAAATCTCTTCCTCTTTGTGTCTCCTTCAGACTCCCTGCTGCATTAATATGCTCCCCCGAGTGACGAGCCACACCTCACTTGTCGACTTCCTGAGGGTTCTCAGGGCCAAGGGAAGGGCAGTGGATTAACACCCTCTGGCCATGGACACACTCCCATGACTGATTCTCTCATGCGCCACACAAACGGCTCCTGCTTGTTTGTGCTAGCCTGCTAATAAAATCTCATTCTTTGTTTTGTACCATGGATCTGGTTCATTCATACCTACTGCTTAATCGAGGTATTCAATTTTTAAAAGATTGGATCAGTCTTTGACTGATAGCATTTTAGGTCTGCATTCACAACTGCTTCCTCTGTTTGCTGATTGGACCTGGTGAAAATGCCTCCAGATACAACAAGCTCAAGACTAGCGGGAAGTGGAAGTGCGCAGGATGGCTTGGCCCGGGTAGTTTGCACAGACCCTCAGTGTGTTTATACTCGCTAATCCCGGCACTATTGCTTGCAAACACATTTCAGCTCCAACACTGAAACTCTTTAGAGCTATATTTTCACACAAGCTATTTTCATCCAAACACTAAGCCTGTTTTCTGCAAGGCAACAAGTGGGCCAGGCGCACATTCTGCAAAGGTTTCTGTTTCTTTGAACCTATGTGTGACTTTGTAGGCTCCTTAGTATACAGTATGCATGCATACATAAAAAGACACATAGTAAAGAATACCAAATGCTCAAAATTTGAACTTTCCCAAAAAAATGTAAACGGATTCAGATATCCAAAGTGCTTTATTGGGATTTTAAAAATGTAAGTTAATGGAATTCATCAGTTACTGGGTTCTTTTATGAATATGTGCCAGATTCAGAACCAAAGCCATATGCCCTTGTAGCTGAAACACCATGTTGAACAGCAGTCACAATGTGAATTTCAAAGTCCAAGCTCATTTCATATTCTAAAATCTTCATTTTAGTATCAAAATAGACAAGGCACAAACGAGAAGAAAGACTCACTTGTACCGTTTGTCGGATAAGTGAAGTGTGCAAATCAAAGCACTGAGCACATCTAATCCCTAATAATAGCTTGACACTGCTAACAAGTTAATGGGCAAATGTGAATAGCTGTGCCCTGGCAATCTCAGCTAGTGATGGAGGGATTTCATGCCCTGTGCTCACAGAGAGAGCAGAGCACTAGGGACCACCAGCAGCCAGCAGCATTGGATGCCTGTAAACGGTGGCTGAGAGCGAGCATTACCATAAGTCCTTTTTGAAGACTCTCCCTGTGCATGGCCTGGGTAATTACACCCTTCATCTTGGAAAGTGGGCTCTGATTAAAGGACGATCGGGGGGGGGGGGGGGGGGGGGGGGTTCTGCCTGGCTTTTCTGTTTCCCTTGCAGGTTCCACTTTCTTGTCATCTCTTGGGGTAACTAACAGTCTGCTTCAATTCTGTGCATGACATTCATTGGCACAGCTACAGAAAAATGTGTTTCCAAGGCAATCGGAGACTGCCGAGAATGGATAATAACAACCGGCTTTCTCACAGGTTTTTAGGCTGAGTACTTTAAACTTGTTGTTGATGTGAGGGGATTATTTTGTTGCTATCAAATTCAAACCCTTATCATGAAAAGCTCAATCTGATTAAGTGATTTGATTTGATTGAGTAATTACTGTGGACATAAATAAATGAAAATAGACTTGCCTGTAGGCATGTGGATTATTTAATAAGACGTCTTTGCTTGGTGCTGTCCAGTTAAGCATGTGAGTCTCACCAGAGAGAAGTCACACAAAAGATGATTTGCAAATAGTAAAGACAGTGTCACACAGGGAGAAAAAAGAAGCGAGTCCTAAATAAGTCCTGTTTATAAATAGTGATACATGTGTTGAAGATGTTTATTTACTTTGTCGGAATTGCAGGTTTATTGAATATATATATTGAATTGCATGGAATTTGGGTATATTACAGTGTTTAAATATATTTATATTAGAGTATATTACAGTGTTTACACGTCTACTCGCGCCGCCTGCTATGGCATTCACCCAATCTCACACACACACCCACACACCAGTGGAGGAAGCTACCATGCAAGGTGCCAGCCTTCCACCTGGAGCAAGTTGGGGTTCAGTGTCTTGCTAAAGGACACTTCGATGGGGTCAGGTAGAGTGGGGCTCAAACCTACAACCTTCCGAACGGCTCCTCTACCACCTGTGCAACCATTGCCCCTGTCTTGAATTGTATATAGCACTTGTGCATTGTAGAATAGTCTCCTAATACTATTACTGTTAATCTGCACATATAGTGAATTGCATCTCTCAGTTGTGTGCTTTGTTTGTTGTGTTATTTA
>JAGFZM010000478.1:400171-425541 GCA_017657215.1 Limnothrissa miodon | reverse complement strand
GACTGCATTAGTGTAGGTGGGGAATTAGCCGTTTATTAAAATGTAATAATCCAGTCAGAGCGCCAGACTACTGCCTAACCTCTATTATTAAGGAAAGAAGGGACAGCCTGTGCTGATGAATGGGAATGTTTAGTATTTCATGTGACGATTTTTTATACTTGAGGATAAATAAATGAATTGGATAAAACTCTTATAAGCTTTGCCTTCACCTTATTGCTTGTCATAAATCTAAACAATATTTTTACATATGGTCGGACCGCAGGATAAAAGGCTTTCTTGGAGTCAAAGGAATCTGGATCAACATTAAAGATGGCAACAAGTTCATTTGAAATCCCAGTTGCTTGCATTCAACCACTTCAAAGGTTCCCATTAACGGGTAGGGAAATTTGTGCAAATACACAAAGATTATCAGATCAAGAAAAGATCTGTGACATTCAAATGTCGTCCACTATGTTTTTCGAGGGAGAGGTAGAGGATGACCTTGATAATGTTGTGGAACAACATGACTGTGGGAGTTCAAAAGAACACACTCTTCAATTGGCTATACGTGATGTCCTTAAAGTGACTAAATTACTGGGAACAGCTCTCGCCAGGTCCAGGTTGAACTCTTTGTTCCACTCAAGCACGTTTTTTAAAGACCATTTTGAGAAAGAGTTTGGACCACACACTAGAATACTACACTGAGCCTGTTTACTTGTTTTCTCATTCTGAATAAATGAAATAATTCTGAATAAAGGTTTTTATGGAAAACATGTTTAATCTGATTCATTTAATTCTGCTCAACAGGAAGAGATATAATTGGACAGGGGGCACATGAACATACCAAAGAAAACACACACCTGCTGGCTAACATATTTTCAATCATCTCTTTTAAAGTAACACTATGGATACAAACATGAAACAAACTGTTTCCAAATTAGTTCTGATTATTGTCTTTAATGACAATCTTTAGAATTCACATTATCACACTTAACCTATGTCAGTTGATAAGGTGAATTGACCTTTTCAAACCTTGTCGCTACAGCACTAAATAGATCAGTTATATATTGATGTTTTTTCCATTCACTTTTTTGAATTTCAGGACTGAACGGTTTATTAGAAGGCTGACACCTTGAACTACACCTTAAAAAAAGTGAACGTGCCGTTCACAGACACCAGAATGAGCGCGTTCACAGTATCGTTCATATGGGAGTAATACAGTACGTTCAGTTCAAGTTCATCAAAATTATGAACGAGTTCATGAACTTTCGTTCAATGAACGCGTTCAGGCACAACACTGATTAGGGTTGCTTCACACATTCAGACACGGCATTGGGAAGTTAAACAGAGTTGGCATTTTACATGAAGGACTATTTTAGTAAATCGGTAAACTGTCTGAGTAAACAGTAAATCGGTTAACTATCTGAGGTAAATAAACATGCAATTCAGGAATTCAACCATACAACAGCCAGATCCACAGGGTTTGGAAATGAATGCGTCAGACTGGTAAGTTTTATTAGAAATTCCGGTAAATGAAGTTACGTACTATGTAATTAAAACTAGGGTTGCTTCACACATTCAGACACGGCATTGGGAAGTTAAACAGAGTTGGCATTTTACATGAACGTGTCGGACTATTTTAGAGTGCAATAACTAACGTGCTAAATATGAATTTTGCCCATTTAAAATACCCGATATCCGACATCATAGTACTATTTATGGTGCAATTCCACCATGGGGTAAAACCCCGGTGTTTGGGTTACGTCTTTCCATTATCGGAGCAGGCCCAGGGCTGGGGCTTTATCAGTTAGCCTATTTGTTGCGACCCCCATCCTCCTCTTTTGTCTGCGAGAGGCCAACATTGGTACCGCTTGGCACGTTTTGTCTGTCTCTCTTCATTTTCTCAGAGAAAACAAATAAAGTTGTATATAAACACGAACAAAGTTTTCCACGGCCAGCTTTCAGTAGCCTATAGGCTAACGTATTTCAACATTATGATATTATAGGATTGTCAGCCTTTATGACAACGTTATGCAGAACCATTTACCATTTAATATTATGTAGGCCTAGGCTACATTTTAGTTTCAGCACTAATGTTTGAGGTTATGATATGCTATGATAGACGGCGTGGTGTTAAAACTTGGTAGTGGAAATACAACACTGAGGCTAAGCACAGGTGTTTAAGACCGGGATGAAGCCTGGGGGCGGGCCGGGGCCATAGTGGAAATGCAATATTAGTAGCCTGTGTTGTTATGGTTAACTTGCTAGCCTACCAACAATTTAGTGACCGAGTGTGCAGCATGTTAGCGTGGTTACATACCGGCAGAATTGGTTGTGCTTTCAGTGTAGTTGGAACAGATCCTGGTTTCAGGCGTAGTGCTCGTGAAAAGCCGGATCGATACAGCCCGGGGTTGACAACATAATCTGGGGTGACCAGAGCAAACTACCAATCTCGGATTGAAGGTTAGCGGAACGTGCCTGGAACGTTACACGAGCGTGCTGACATTTTTTCCGTATGTTCTCCAGTCAAACAGAAATTCAACATGCACTTATTTCAAACACAAATTCAACATGCACTTAATTTTCTTAGAACCGTTAGCCGTTCTCAATGTTAGCTAGCTATCACATAGACTACAGTTCGTATCGCCAAAGCAACAGGGGGCTGGACAAGAGATTGTTCCAAACAATTTTTGATTGGAACAAAGATTCTAGAGCAGAGCTCTTTAGATTGGACAATGTAATAGAGGAGCTGTAGCTTTGCGCTGTCTACGTAGACAGAGCACTAGTGTCAGATTGTTTTTTTCCACCCCGGCAAATTCTAGCCTGAAATTTGCATATAGAAGGAGGCGGAAGATGGTGTTGGGAGTTTCGGTATGGTCCGTTGGATAAGCGACCTAAATTCAACAATAACAAGGTAAATGTGGTTTTGCATTCTATCGGCTCTTTAAGATACATTGCTAGATAAATTGCCTATGCTTGACAAGTTATATGATGTATAGGTTTATTGACTTGTACGTGCTAGTGCAATCAATCTAGGCATCAGGTTGACTCAGGATGGTGCAATAATTGTGCGATCCTAGCACCTGATAGCCAAATGCATTCTTAGCCAGCTGGTAGCCTACTAATATTAGCCTACATAGAACAGGGTAGGTTATTCTCCCCACAGTGACTAGATTTGCCTGTGATTTTAAGGTTATGACTTGCTTGTGACATTAGTGACTTACTCCCAGTTCTGCCTCTTAACCAAGGTACCCTTTTTAGGTTCTGTTGGATAGGGTCATGCTCCATGGAGGCAGTTTTGGGCACAAGGGGGCAGAAGCAGTGCTTTTTTTAAATACATAGTAAATAAATAGTTAGGAAAGAAATTAAGCAGAATAAGCTGAATAAAATCCCACAAGGCTAACTGAACGACAGTTTTTCTCCGCCACTGCATGGCTCCATATCCATATGCATCAGGAAAAGAATTAAATGCACACTGGAGCCAGTGAACATGCAGGGCTCATGTCTGCTGGCAGGTTAAAATGTGATAAATCAGCTTCCTCTAGCTTACCTGTGTGAGGCCACGTACCATTTACATTTATGCATTTAGCAATCAAGCTACGTACCAATGCCAGTGCCAATATCAAATCAAATCAACACAAACCTAAGAGCTGCTGAAAATAGTTTTTAGTCTTTACATGTTTTCCTCCCTCAATATCTTGAATGTTTAGTCTTGGTTCTGCACCACTGTAGATAATTAAAGGTTAGTCCAGTTGCTAACATCAATATCAAACATCAAGCAAACTATATTGATCAAAGAAAATTAATTGATGTCACATATATTCACAAATTAAAACACATCAGAATTAAAAAGCACATTAATAGCCTGATAGGCTAATACATAGAGTATAATTCAAATGCTTTCGGTCAAAATGAGAGTAATAAACAGTGTACAAATATATCTTCATTCTTTCTCATACAAATGACTACATCCTAACAATAGACAGCTACATGACACTGTGCTTTGCTCTTGACACCTCACACTGTATGTTGAATTTTTGTCTGATAACTAGTGCTCCTTGTCGGTTTAAAATAAGCACCTAATTAATCACTGTAATAAAATGTGAAGTTAATGATACTCGCCATTGTCTGAAAACCTCTCTAACTTCAGGCATTATGTTACTCATCCCTCCCAGCGTGGGATAAATTACAATCACGGCCTCCACACACTGATTCCTTCAAAGTGTTGACCACTGCTCTTCCAACACTTCATTTAATTGTTTTAAAGACAACCCTGCACAGAGCACTGAACAATGCCACCTCCATCTGCTGATTGCTATTCAATTCACTACCTGCAGTGTGCAGAGGCAAACAAAATTGTCGATTTTGAAAGTGCTCTGCAGTGCTGTCAGAACCAGAGTGCAGAGGTCCTTAGTTGCCCATTTAATGTTCCGGAATTCTCCTTAGAGTTTGTGTCATATGCCCCATGCCCTCAGCGTGAATGTGAAAAGGTCATAGGGCAATAAGGTAAATGGATTCTTTTAATATTTTTTTTATATTTTTTCAGCAATATATTAGTTGAAAATCAAAGGTTGGGGTTTGTATGTGTAAAGAGGTCCTCAGGAACACACCACATGTTCTAAAGGCTTCCACAGTAAAATAAATTTTTTCATTGTGTATAAGTGTAATTTCCTTTGAAGTGACAGGGTGAGATGGGCCAAAAACGGTTTCGTGGCATATGCCACATGTCTCATGCTCACGTAACAAGTGGTCTGAAAAGAAAATGGTTGCTCATAAAAAAAAGAATATCAAATATCTAATAATAAAATAGCGGCCACTCCAGAGCTCCACACCAGAGCGGAAACAAGGTCCTCGGTACTCATCCTGCTTGACCTGTCAGTTGCATTTGGCACAGCCAATCACAGTATTCTACTGTGTATACTCTCAAACATGGGCATCTAAGGCAATGTACACTCCTGGTTTAAGTCGTACCTCACCGGGCGATTGTTCAATGGGTCCTGCCTAGGGCACACATCTGCACCGTACCACCTTGTTACAGGTGTGCCCCAAGGCTCTGTGCTGGGGCTCCGTCTCTTTGCCATTTATACCACATATCACATATCATTGGGCTGAATCATTCACCAACATGGCTTCTCTTACCACTGCTATGCTAATGATTCCTAGCTCTATCTGTCATTCCCACCCGATGACTCAACCGTCTCAGCAGAATTTCAAATAGTCTCTCTGATATATCTGCACGGATGCAAGACCATCATCTCCAACTGAACCTCTCAAAAACCGGACTGCTGGTTCTCCCTGACAAACCAACTATTCACCACATCTGCATCGACTCTGACTCTTTGCCTCTTGCTCCCTCAAGAGTAGCAGGAAACTTAGGAATTATGATTGATGGCCTGTTAACCTTCATAGATCATGTTGCCTCTGTTGCCCGGGCCTGCCACTCTGTACTATTCAATATCAGGAAGATCAGGCCATACTTAACCCAGCAAGCTTCCCAATTGCTGGTTCAAAATATGGCCCTCTCACGCCTTGAGTACTGCAATACTTCCAGCACCTTGACTACTACAATACTTCCAGCCTGTGATGTTAAACCACTCCAAATGGTCCAAAATGCGGCGGCACATCTCGTCTTTAATCAGCCCAAAAGGGCACGTCACCCCTCTGCTCATTGAGCTTCACTGGCTACTTCTGCCTGCATCAAATTCAAATCACTGATGCTAGCCTACAAAGTGCATAAAGGGTCTGTCCCTTTTTATGTGTGGATATAGCCTAATGCATGCACTCTAAAAAATAACACCTTGGCGGAACTTAAAAAATTAAGGCAAGTATTTGCATCGCTCTTTTTAAGTATTCCCAACAAAGCAATTATTCAGTGCTGCCAACTCGTTCTTTTGTCAATGCCGACTCAATTTTTAAGTAGGCTAAACCTAATTTCAGTTGGCTTCAAAAGCTAGGCCATGTTGAACAAACTTAATTTCCCACAAACCTTTTTTTTTTTTTTTAAGTACGCTAGACTTAATATGAGTAGGCTTTTAAAAACTTGGGCATGTTGAACAAACTTTGTTCAACAACTTAAATTGTTAAGTATGCTATACCTAAAAACAGTTGGCTTTTAAAAGCTTATGCTGAACTTCCAAATAAGATTTTTAGTAAAATCTGTGTTTATTCACATAATGCAATACTCACACTTACACTGAAAAAATCTGTTAAATTTGATAAATTTAACGAAAATGTGGGCATGTAAGTGTGGAAGTACAACACATCAATGTCAATCAAGTCAAGTCAGCTTTATTGCCAGTTTCTTCACAAGCACAGGTCATACAAGGAAATTGAAATTATGTTTCTCTCTATCCCATGCATTAATAACGGCCCTGTGTTATGTCGTAGTAGTGTAGTACTATGGTAGTTAACTTTTAAATGACAATCACAGCGCATGCATCATTGGATTGAAGGCTTTCTTGTAGTCTGTGTAGCTTCTGTTCACACAGTGATGCAGCTGGAAAGGATGGTCCAACAACCTGGAAAGCAGAAGGAGATTTAAATATGATTACAACAACCTAAATCAAGTGAAAAGAAATGCAGTGCTGGAGAAGTCATTGAGAAGCTCACCTGTGATGTACTCATCTTGCTGTAACTGAGCTGGGAGGTTAGCATTGCCATTCAAGAGGAGCGGCACTGAAAGTGTGGGAGAGAAGGTTAGGTTGGGAAATATGGTTTAGACTACGTCCACTGTGATCCACCTTCAGACACCTAAAGGACAAGTGCACTATTTTGAATATTTATGGGCTGACATATTTGAAAGGGCCTTTCATATTCAACACATGGTCATTATGCACTCTGAATTTTGTACACTTAGCGCTTGTTGCATGCATTGCTAGTGGGAGTAGATGAGTGACACATGCAACCTGAATTTTTTTTTTCGCAACCTCACCCAACCATAACGGTCCTAAGACTTTATTAACAGCGAAAACATTTTCTAAAACCTCACCTGCCCCTATGTGAAGGGACCATAATGGTGGTGTAACTCATGCTTCTTTGTTCCACTCTGAAAGGTCATGGATTGGATGCCTAACAAAGCAGAATAAAAAAAGTATAAACCATTCTGGACTTGGCTTGTTTTAAAGTATGGCTACATGACAATGGAAATTGCGCTACCGGTCATGGTTGGTATGTGAGCGACACAGATGCAGCGAACACAACTGTCTGTTTACAGCGACAAAAAAAACTCTAATGTTTGAGTTGACCAATGCAATGTCATCCTATTTTCAATGACCAAATATTTTATGTAACCATAAAAATGTAGCTAACAACGAAACACATTTTATGTGACCACAAATTTATCGCCGAAAAATACAGGGTGGCGTTTATCTTCCTAGGTTACCATTGAGCTACCATGCTTCTTACTAGACACTTAGTTTGATAAGGAGGGCGGAATATATCAGTTTCTCGAAGCTCTCAAACTTCCATTATTACAGTATTATAATGTTTTTTTTTGTGTTTGTTACTATGTTCATGTAGACCTAGTCTCATGTTATAAAGTGGGACTAACAATTAACAAGACCAGTCTCTAACCACCTATACAGCTAACATGCTAACTTGTTAATAAGCTAACAAGGATACCGGTAACTCATTTACCAACCATGAGACATAAAAACCTGACAACAACCTGTCCTCCGTGAATTCAAAATTAAAGTAGCTTACCTCTGAAAAAAGTAACGTTTTACTGTGCTATTGTTTAGTTTGTTGTCGTATAGCTGATGGTGGTGGTGGTGGTGGTGATAACGGCAGTTGTATCCAAGGCAAACACAGAGAAGCACTTCTTTTTGATGGCTTCAGTGAAGGGAAAAACACGTTTTGATCTCGGTCCTTGTATCGAGAGTGTTATGGGTCCATTCAGCCACTTTAGCAGATTGAAGAATGGTAAACGAGGGGGAATGAAATATTTTAGAAATAAGAGTGAAGAGGGCACGAATCGCTGTTCAACAGTCACGTTTCTCCCGCTTGATCGTCGTCAGAACCGGTCCTGGGCAGCTTTTTAATTTGACGTTCAACATCTTAAAGGGATAGTTCGGTTTTTAACACATTGAGCCCCTTTCACAGGTTGTCTAAAATGAAATAAAGTGGTTGACACCAAAATCTTGATGATTGCTCCTGTCTCGGCTATTTGGGAAATATAGAATCGCCTCTGCCTGCCTTTGAAATGGCTAGCAATGGGCATGTGTTGTTTCTATCCTTAAAACACTGGTTTTAAAAAAGTGCTACTCATGGAGTGATTAGTGGCATTTGCTGATGTTCCAACCCAAGTATCGTAGCAAAATACAGTTTCTGTCATGTTTTATTTGCCATTTTGTAAGTCCCATAGAGATCTATTTGCTCCTTCATACAAACAAAGTGCCAAATAAAACGACGGAAGCTTTATTTCGCTACGTTTTGGAACACCATTGAGCACCACTAACCACTTGGTGAGTAGCACTTTTTTAAAACCAGTGTTTTAAGGATAGAAACAACACATGCCCATTGCTAGCCATTTTGAAGGCAGGCAGAGGCGATTCTACATTTCCCAAATAGCCGAGACAGAAGCAATCGTCAAAATTTCGATGTCAACCACTTTATTGCATTTTAGACAACCTGTGAAAGGGGCTTAATGTGTTAAAAACCGAACTATCCCTTTAAGTTCTGGCGACTTTGTTAAGTAAGGTTAGAATTCCAATAACTTAAGTTTGCCAGACTCCTTAAATTAAATGATGAACTAAATAACTGACGTAATTACAGAAAATGCAGCATTTATGTTACAAATTGTGCTTATTTTAGGTTTTGTGAACTAACCACGTGAATTATTTTGTAGTGTGGTAATTCAGTATGGCATTGTGTTTTCATGTGATGGTAGTATTTTTGTTATTCTCTTTTACTTGTAAATGTATTCAGCACAAATGTAATTCTCACACCCTGTTGTCATGCTTCACGGGAGAAAATCATGCACTCAAGCACAGCATGAAAACATGCCACTATACAAACATCAAACAGTTATCATGAATGGGTAGCAAATTCACCATGAGCTTTTAAACTGACTCCTTTTAGCTGGAAAAATTGTGTGTGTGTGTGTGTGTGTGTGTGTGTGTGCACACGTGCATAGGTTTGTGCATGAATTTGTGTTGGTGTGTGAGTTGAACTGATATGTTTGCAGTGTTTGTAAGTACATGTACTTGTGTCTGTGAATGGTGACATTTGGTGTTTGTGCTCATGTCTACACATGTGTTTATTTGTGTGTTTGGGGAAGGAATGAGCATTTGTGTGCTTGACATCTGCAGAAGAGGTGTGTGTGGTCAGTGACATTTCAAAGATGTGTTCATATGCTGTGTCAGGCTAGAAGCTTAAAGTGAATGTGTGTGTGTGTGTGTGTGTGTGTGTGTGTGTATGTGTCCACATATAGAATGTAGGACCTATGGCTTAGAGGTGAGTGGATGTTCCCTCTGTCACACCTGCAGTGGCATTTAAAAGGTCCTTGGTGTGATATGCTACTCTTCACAGCTTTCTGCTGTTTGGCTTTGACACCCAGACTCCAGCAGCCGACCCTGATAAGAAAATGTTCATTGACAAGTCCACTCCTAGGGTTACTGTCTCTCTTAAAGTTTCTTGCTGTATCTACCCATCCTAGCTCTGTCTCTCTTCCTCAGTTTCCTCTTGCACACCTTCTCTCCTCCACTATTCTTCTTTGTCACTCTTTCTGTCTGCCATGTGTGTCTCCAACAGAGAGAGAGATAAAGAAGGGGGGACGGGCTTATATGAGGGTGTGTGTTTTAAATGATGCAAGAGACGGGTAGGTTTGTGTAAGATTTGTAAAGAAAGCAAAGAGAATGCAGAGATTATGTGTAAGTGGGGTGAAATTGTGTTTGTGTTTGTGGTGGTGGTGGTGGTGGTGGGGTACATGTGTGCCTTTTTGCAGATCTGGAGTTGAATGTCTAAGTGAGTGTGTGTGAGAGAGAGAGAGACAGTGTGTGAGAATTAGGGACTTGTGGGTGCATGTTTGAAAAGAATGATGCAAGAAAAGTAGATAACTTTGTGTGGGGTAAAAAAAAGAGAATTAGGGACTTGAGAGATGAGAACCTCAGGACGAGGCCTGTTTTTTGACACACTGGCCATTCTAATTGGCCACATGGGGATTTGGTGACAGTGCTCTGAGTGCAATCTGGGCATTAGCACTCACACTGTAAATGGGAAGGGCATAAACCCAGGTTATTACTGTGCAATGATGCAGCAAAAAGCCACACATGCAGGCCAAGAAGAGGAGACCTCCAGACAGAGCAATTGCTTCACATTGCGGACACATCATACAAGGAATGAAGAATGACGTAAATTGAACTTGGACCCCAAATTGTTTTCCTCAAATTGATAATAATTCATAAAAAATATGTCAGAACCATTTCATACAGAGGAAACAATTTATTCTGTTGCTCCTTGTCTAAACACCTTATTATTTCGTTCAGGCACTGACAGAGGTGGGTTGTGTAGTAGAAGTGGTGTGGTAGAAGTAGGGCGGTGGTGGCACAGGTGGTAGAGGAGCTGTTCGGTGACTCTACCTGACCCCATCGAAGTGTCCTTGAGCAAGACACTGAACCCCAAATTGCTCCTGGTGGCAGGCTGGAGCCTTGCATGGTAATCCCCTCCACTGGTGTGTGATTGGCCATAGCAGGCTGCCATAGCAGGCAGCGTGCATAGACGCAGCGGCCTCTGGCTTACCTGACCGTGCACATAAAGAGACTTAACTTAAGTGGATAACAATGAAATCCTGTGAAAAGCGCCATACTGGCTTCAAGACTTGTGGCATTCTTTGAGGCAATCATTTGAAATGTATTGGTTGAAACCTAAATCCAGATCAATACATAGCTCACTATCCTATCATGGATTTATTAAGGATACTGGTCTGTCTCTGTCGATGCTTCAAGTGCTTTAAAGTTTGCTGCTGAACGAGAATGCATTTCTGTGCTCCATGAGTAAAGATATTATTTTCGCCAGTGAGATTTCCTTCCAGCATTGGTGCATGTAGTGGTGTATTCAGTCAAGGGCCTCACTGTCCAGGCCTCTGTTTCACAGAAAACCCCAAAGACAAATGACTATGTCCATGGCTGCATAATATTGAAAGCAGAATTGGTGTGTCTTACAACAGGTATTGATCCAACTTATCTCAACCTAAGCATGAATTTCATCTGCTCCTAATCCCAGAGTGTCATGCAAAGGCCACAACTGCTGTCTTGTTTATCATATGGTTGATTAATCATACATATGGATGGGCATGTCTCAAAGCTAATTAGCAATGTGTCACAGATGCACTGCATATTAGATAGCTTGACAATGAAAAAAATGTAATGATGTATGCAACGTTCATCTTCTGAGTTAAATTGTGGAAGCTTGCTACACAGTGTCTGGTAAACCTTTCTCTTTCCTGCCATATGGAAACATTCAGCACAGAGGTTCTTACCTGAAACAGTACCGGGAAGGCATTGTGATTTTTTGTTACCTCTGAAAAACATAATAGCAACAATTGTATACATTCCTAGCCTCGCCCTCGCCAGCCCCGCCCTGGACTTTCATTTCATTTCGTCCAGAGGGTCTGGGAGCACTCCATTGACAATCGTACTCTCCAGGTCAGCATTCTGCCTGCCCAATCAGCGATACGTGGGAGTGTTCTAGTGAGCAATGACTCGTTGTGCGCGACGTTGTCTGGCTGCGCAGTGTGCACAATAACAATGGCGGCAGCGAACCTAGTACAGGAGGCTATTCAGTCCGTTGTGGGAACGCTTCGGAACACACAGGAACTGAAGTCTGAACAAGAACAATCTTTATTTAATTTTATCTGCGGCCCTACTACCCACAGGGTTCGGGAAAAGTTTGCAAAAAGTTTGCAAAAATTTTCAAGCTTGCTCCATTAGTTTCCAAGGAAGTGGCTAGGCTAAATGGTAGGGAAGCTATCATCCTTCACAAGCCGTCGCGTTGCATACGTCACGACCAGGCGTTAGCAATCGGGTAAAGGCAGATCCAATCAGTTTAAACTTCAGCAGAAACCACATATCTAATGAGAGAACGATTGTCAATGGAGTGCTCCCAGACCCTCTGGACGAAATGAAATGAAAGTCCAGGGCGGGGCTGGCGAGGGCGAGGCTAATACATTCCCACCAATTCATATGGATTTGTTTGCAACCAAACAATAGTAACCAGCAATGACTAATGAGTCAGTCTGAGTTATGTTTTGAAGACAAGATATTAAACGTTAGCCTGGGCCCATCCATACTTCCTGTAATGCTACATTCAATTTTGCGAGCAATTCAGTCTGGCAAACCTGCTGTTATAGAGCATTTCTGTTCCCAAAAAAGTGGGAACCAATGAGAAACGAGCTTTCCCCCCCAGCACTAGTGAGGCACCTGACAGATTCAGGTTAAGCCCACCTCTCAGAAGGTGGGTAGTAAGGTAGGTTGGCCAGATAAAGCTCCTGTGAACTTATAGTCGCGGAAGCCAGGCTAACTAAACGTCTTTTTGGTTTCATCCTGTTTCAGTTTAATTTTCATACAGCAAGTGCTTGTGACTGCGAAAAGCTTAACTTAGAGGCAGGGGCTGCAGAGAGAGCAAATACTAAATACAATATAAAATGTTTGGCTTTTTGCTGACTGTCCTTGAGAGTTGATCTGGCAGGGGGGTCAAGGTATGGTTTTAAAAAAAAGATCCCAGGTATGTTGGTCTGTGGTGATTTCACATCAACATGCACATCTTCAAAAGCAGACATTTGGGCATATGCTGACCTCTATTCTATCCATTACACCCATTTTAAACATGGCTCAAGGAAGAAAGAGAGAAAGATTCATTTGGTTACAGTGACCCCATTTAACATAGCACTTCACTACCACCCCAGCATTCCAGGTTAATTCCAGGGTTCATGTGCAACCTTGTCAAACTAATCAGAGAGCTTATCAATAAGCAGTACATCTGTGTGTGTGTGTGTGTGTGTGTTTTTCTGTAACTTTTTTCCAGAAAGGTGGTGAAACAAGGGAAATACAACCTAATACTACTAGCAGGTATAAGTAAGTTCTTCAAATGCGTTCAGCTTCAATGCGATAGCCTACTGCTAGGTCAAGTCGGAATCCTCCTCTGCTGGCGGGACCACACTGACAATGACCTTGCATAGCTGTCACCCTTTGCCTAAGACAAGCTCCACGATTGTGGCTTCGCTGCCCGTGTAACCCACATGGGTAGCTATTTTCTTTTAACATCCACTTTCATATCGGACCATTTTTAGGTCAGCGATAATTCTATATTTTTCTCCTTGTTTTCTCAAATTTTCTTCCTCAAACGAGGGCAATATTATGACTTGTTTTTACTAAGTAGAAAATTAAAAGTGGTCTTAAATATTTTTTTTACTTTATTACTTTACAATTACTTTAACATATAATTGAGGGAGGAGAGAGGGTGGAGTGTATTGCTTGTGCATGTGCGCTGAATTCCATGGGAATTGGGATGTACAACGAGAATGTGCTTGAAAACCTCCTTACGCTCAGATTGATACATCCAGATTTTTTTGTGCGTACGCATCTTTCCAGTATTGCGCATACGCAAAGATTTGGTAGGAAATCCACGCAAGTCTTAGTACATGAGGCCCCAGGTGCACATAATGTTGCTTCACATGTCAGTTCTCATGACAAGATGGCAGCTGTAATGTGATTTCCCTGGTTGCCAAATGTTTTTATTGCAGCCAAATTACCATTTCACTGAAGTTAAAATCCTCAGCCAGTGGGCGACAGGGCCGCATGATGAAGGAGCGAAAAGCTAACTGGTTAAAGGCCTCATTAGCCCCCTCATAATGTTTGCCAATGTTCACCATGGGATTTCTGAATGTGTGCAGAGAAATCAGGTTAGCTCATCAGTGCTGATGTCCGAGACACATTTCCAACACTGGGGGGCGGGGCATTTCTGGATTTCACACCTTCTGCTTAACACATCCAAAGAAAAATGGTTAGGGGTTTGAAAGGAATAATTTGTTTTCATTGATTGTATTACAAAGTCATTGAGTGACTGATGCTAGCACATAAGCAACATTTGTGGAAAAATCTGTGCCCTAGTGTGGGTTGGTTGGCCCATTTAATGCAAATGCTATTTTATGAAAAATATATTTGCAGATTGCACACTTTATTCTCCATGTAAGTGAGTTAGTGAGTTTTATTAATTTCTTGGCAGAGAGGCGTTCTGTTTTTCTAGTCTCTCTAATAGAGGGCCAGGCGATGGAATTATCTGTAAAGTTGTAGTGACAAGGGAGGTCAGTTACAGTCAAAATTGCGATGCATGTTTATGGAAAAGTGCAATAGTTCAGGTTTGTCACTGTTCTCGGTGCATTTGCCTCATTTTCCTGTTGAGATGAGATATAGGCGTTTCTAAAAGAATGTGTCGTCCTTGGCCTTGGAGTGTGTATGTTTCTCCATAGTGGCCAGGTCATGGCTGTACATCATGGCACACTAAATATAGAACACATCTATATTTGAAGGTGACCTTAGAAAGCCACAATCTTCTTGTGAAATCAACCTTGTGTTTTGAAAATGAAGTCAGCCTGTCATACCTGCTCTTTGATCTCTCTCATAAATACAAGATTTTCTCTCGCAAACCATTTTTGAACGATCAACGGGATCTTTCAGTTAGCATGAGGCTATGCTGCAGGCCTTCCATCTAGTCTATTTCTGAGAGAAAATGTCTTGAAGTTAAAACAGTCAAAGTTGTAGAAAAGTAAAAAAGAAAAAAAAGAGAAGAAAAAAGACAGTTGAAACGTGATGAGAAAAGTTAATATGACAGAGGATGCCCATATCTCATTGTGCATGCATGTCATGTCTTCCCATTGCAACACAAATGTGAGGTGCTGTGGGTCTCAGCAACAGATGGTAATGATCTGCTCATCACCATGCTCCCATGCAAAGGCAAAACCATTGAGTCACATGTGATGGACAAAATGCCACAATTTGCATGGCAGAGTTTCTCTGTTTAGAAGCACCACTGTTCCTCCCTCAATATTCTTTGCTGAGAACAGATTGGCTTTGCATCTCATTTTGCCAGAATGTCATTTGAATTATTAGCAACTACAATGTATTCTTGATGTAAACAATATGATTTAATGTATTTGTAAAAAAGAAAAATATAACAATACTCCAAACAAACCTAGCAAGTGTAAATGTTGCTAAGCTAGCCAGTTGGTGTAGGGGTCAAGACATATCTATGCTATGAAGAGGGAAATTGAAAAAAACATTTGAAAACTCTATACATGAAAAAATAGACATGTATTTTGTGAAGTAGGTCAATGTATAACCGTGATTTGCACATGTTTGTGCCATGTACAATTTGGTCAATCTTTCACCAGCACTAAACTGCTGCTTATGGAGATTGTTGGCCACGAGCATGTGTGGAGAACTATACGTTAGAATAAGCATGTGCATGGTCTAATCTGTTACACTGCATGCATTACTTAGTTTTTAAACTACAACAGACAGAAACTCTGTGACGCTACATTAAATTTCGTGAGCAAGTCAGTCTGGCCAGTCTGCCGTTTAAGAGGAATTATTTCTCCCAAATCTGTGGGCACCAATGAGAAACGAGCTTTCAAATATGTCATCGGAATGAGTGGTCTGATTGGTGTAGGAAGAAGGAGAAAGCCATACAAGCCAATCAGAAGCCTCAGGCCATTCCTCCAGGACAACCACCTCATTTTCAAAGCTCTCCCACCAGACAGCAGTCCACGTGTAGACTACCTAAAACTACGTTTTATCTGTTTTTCGCAGTTTACACGCAAACGTGAATGGAGTTTTCCAAAATCTCCACTTTTTAGTTTTTAGGAAGAATTCAGATGCGACATCTCCGTTTGTGTGTAAATGAAAGGTGCAAACAAAGGGTCAAAGGAAAGTGTCTGTTTTTAAGAGAAAACTTATATGTGTAAAGGGGGTCTAAGCTCCCATGAGCTTTGTCGCGCAAGCCAGGCTAGGACAGTGTGGCTTTAGTTGCAGCTATTTGGGCTCATATATGCACTGAATCTGGATTACCTGGATTATCTATTTTTGTTTCTCTACCGCTTATTTTCTATTTTTATTGTATTTTATATTGCAATATAGTACTGTCTTTTGTCAGTATGTGTGTTTTAAACATTTTCTCAAGTTTGTTACAGCAACTTACAATTTTGGAATGTGAAATTGCACAGAATAGAATTTCTCAGAACCTTGACCTTTTTTTTGCTCTGTCTTTTATGTTTATTTTTCACCAGCCCACTAATGGGTGAATAAATATTGGAAATTCTCCATTTATTGTGGTTTGGTTTCTTGTAATGCCCCAAATCTATTTAAACTTGACCTTACAGAGATTTTTATGTTTTGCAGATTAACAAAACCTTTTACTAGATAAAAACGTCTATGCAAATAATTGGTTAATTTGACATGACAAAAATTTCTGAAGAAAACATGAAAAAATCTTCGGTTGCACTTATTAAAATTATGTTCGTACATCGGTTGCACTTATTAAAATTATGTTGACCAAAACAAAAGAAATATTGTTTGAATGATAAAAAAAACTATTTCTGTTCTTCATATGAACACAAAAAATCATGCTCATTTAACAGAATAGAATTTGCTATATTTAACAAGATTTTTTTGGTGAACATGATTTTAATAAGTGCAACCCGATGTACAAGATTTTTTTATGTTCATTCAACAGCCCATTTTTTTCAGTGTCGTCAAGGGGAACAGAGTGCAGCCTCTCCATTGATGCTGTGGTCTGTGGTTCCACTGAATTACTGAGTACAATGTGGTTGAAACCTGAGCTTTGATCTTAATCGTGTCCCCCAACAAACTACAAAAAGCAAAACCTTCTCCTTAATGCATATCCTTATTGATTTGCATGGCAGGTTCATTCTTAATACACATATTTGCATGGCATGCTTATTCTCAATACACACATTAGATTCTGCACTTACCTTACATTCAAAGGTTATTCTTCTTGAAATGTCTTTTTTTGTTCTGATGCAGCATCCTTTGATGCCCTGGATATGAAAGGTCTCCCTGTGGTTTAATTTGAACTTTTGTTATGTGAAGCCATTTCTGAAGTTTGCTTTCATTAATCATCTTTCTCTGTTGCCTATTTCCCGTTCAGCTCCAGGGCATGGAAGATTCTTTGGGATGCACATCACAATCAGGATGTCAGGGCTAGTTACACTAGAACCCCGGGAAGAAGCCAAACACAAACAGTCCGTTGGGGAGATGTGAGGGGAGGAGCACATCTCAGTCCACCAGTGCAATGATCTTGTCTCTGCATGTACATCATGTGACAATAAGTCCTACTGGCCACCATTGCTATTTTTTGTGGTTTAATAACGATGAACTTCATTGGCATTACATACTGTAGAAGCAAAGCAGCAGAAAGGATTAACTATTAACTGCCTACTTTTATACTTTTAAGCTATCTTCCTAAGCAAGGTGGAATACTTACGTTTGGTGGCATTCTTTCTTTCAGTTCACACACAGCTTGTATTAGTGAATAAGTGTGGTTCTTTTTAGGTAGCTGTCAGTCAGGTATAGAATGTTTAGGCTGTTGTAAACAATCTTTGAATGTTCTATTTATACTCATAGTACGAGGTGCATGGCGTGGATATATACTATTCAGATTTTGGCAGAATCCAGTGTGACCAATGAACGATTGGATCTCATTTGTCAGGCTATCATTCTGACATGAACAATACAATCGCCCAGTATAATGATCTTTTCGGTTTTAAAGAAGACAAGAAGTCTAATAAGGAACTAGAGGTCTGCATAATAGGTCTATTACAGTTGTTAGGGGATTAGTAAGCTATTATATTTTTAATTCATTTATTTTACTTTCATGTTTACTTTATGTTGTCTTTTCTGTTTGTCTATCAGGTTGTATACCTTGTCCAGCATTTTTGTCAGCTGTAATTATTGTTTTTTAAGCGCTTTATAAATAAATCTGACTTGACTTGATTTGACTATATTTCCTGTCTGGGTGAATAAGGTTTAGAACAAGAACCTCATTACATTTAAGCTTGGGGGCCATAATGAAGTTTGAGTTTGTGGACTGGGGCTACTCCTCTTTCATACACATAATGATGGTACGGACTAAGTTAATTAAAATTACCAAAAAAAATAAGTCAGTCAAATTTTAAATGTTGAATTCAGAAAAGTGCTTAATCATCAAAACTATTGGGTCTTTTAAGGTCTGGGTTGAGACCGCACTCATTGCTCAACAAGTTGCACAGCAACTTCCTCCAGTTATATCAGCTCTGCATCCCCACAGAATTGCATGGATTAGTTCTTGTTTGGGTCCAATTTTCTGTAAACATCCCAGGGCAGCCATGCACACAGGGGAATAAAGGAGGAAATAGGCTGGTTTGTTGGAGATGCAGAGAAAGAGGTACAAACACTGGCATAGAGTGTGTGTCTTTCTAAAATCAAGATCAGCCACTATGAAGGCCAGTCTAATGCATTCCAATGTCTCAATGTCACTCGTTAGGGCAAAAAAATATTACAGAATCAAAGGCAGGTTTGATTATGTACATGATTTTATGCCTGGAATTCAAAAGGTTTTATCTCACTAAGCAGAGAAAATCTAAACCCCCAAAGTGTAGTGATGATAAAGTGGAGATCCACAAAACTGTCCTGAACTAAATTGGCTCAATAAGTAGGATATCTAGGGGTAATAATACCGACAACTGTGGAAGTAAACTAGAGTTTGATTATAATCTAACATTTTAATCTAACAGTTAACATTCATGATATATATTTAACAGTATAGTGTTTCACATGTGACTAACATTTTGAATTTTTGTGTTATAGCATCTATTTAATTGGTTGCAATTAGGGTTTGATACTCATCTAAAAAAAATTGGGGCATTGGTTCTATTTACAATAAATTTGCAACTGGGGATTATAAAAAGTGGTATGCCTTTAATGAAGACCACGGGGTTATTTCCACTGCACTGCAGAGATTTGGAAGTTAGTCATTAAGTAAAGTTATAGACTTGAAAGTTAAAGAGATATGGTCAGTGTTCCCCTAATGACTGCACTAGGCCATTCAGGATATACTGCTAACTCAGCAACCATGTTCAACCAAGGTAAGGGTGTCAGGCAGAACGTCATGCATGTTGCAAAGGACCATGCTCCGAACCAGTAGGTTAAATATCAGTCTGGAATACTGCGGAGCGATGAATTCTGTGAGAAAAAGACCACTTGTGGCAGAAAGATTTAGAAGGACTTGAAGGTAATGAAACAAGCTGCTGGTGGGAATCAATACCTCTCTCTGTGACCAGGAACCAGCATTGAACAACACAGCAGGACAGCCATTAATATTTCACTAAGGGCTGTTCATGGGCGAACACAAACCTCTATTTCAATTAAAATGTCAAACAGCGGACCTTAAATAGCTCAACCAGATCAGCTATTGGCATTTTAATCTGGACTAGAACACTGTATGAATTAAAGGGAGGAGTCAAGGCTGAAGCCTCAGAAGCACTCTTGTCACAGTATCCACAGTTGCCCTTAAAGGACAAACAAAATACAGAGACCTTTGAACCTAAAGCTGGATTTATACTTCTGCGTCGCGTCGTCGCAGACACCGTCGCAGACACCTTCGCCGACGTTTTTGATTTATACTTCCGTGGTCGATTTATACCTCTGCGTCCGCGTAATTGCTACGCGTGGCAGTTTACTGCCACAACACTAGGGAGTTATTGAGTTTAGAAAGGGTCCTTTGCGTGTATGCTTTCCGGTCGTTGCGTTGCGAGTATTGGCTTCTGGTGCAAATCAACAGGCTGTAGCTAGCGCCAAGCTAGTGCTACAAGCT
This sequence comes from Limnothrissa miodon, assembly GCA_017657215.1. Classification (NCBI taxonomy): domain Eukaryota; kingdom Metazoa; phylum Chordata; class Actinopteri; order Clupeiformes; family Clupeidae; genus Limnothrissa; species Limnothrissa miodon. Next base: position 405,699 of record JAGFZM010000478.1, on the reverse strand, counting down.
GGCCTCATCCACAGTGTCATCTATTGTGTCAGAGGTTTGCAAAGCGTTGTGAACAACACTGCTCGAGTTTTTGCCCTGTCCGTCAACTAACCTGTGCGAAACGATAGCCGGAGATTTCTGGAGACTGTGGAACTTCCCAAACTGTGACGGATGCGTTGATGGGAAGCTTTGTCTGGTTAATGAGCATAGTTAGTAGGTCATTACTTTCTATGGTCAACTGTCTTTGTCAGGTGAATGGGTAGTTATAAGGCCATTTATGTAAGTTAAAAAATGCCGGTCTTGTACACACAACGCACTGGAAAGGCGGAGAACTGGAATTGATGTAAAGCGGACCATTCACAATCCATTACGTCTGCGTCGGTCTGCGTACCGTGTCGGCGACACTTTGACGCGTAGTCAGGATTTTTTTCATGCGCACGAAAGGTGTAAGCGTAGTGTCGGCGAAGGTCTGATTGGTGTCGGCGAAGGTCTGCGACGACGCAACGCAGAAGTATAAATCCAGCTTAACTCCCAAACCAATATTGTTGACAGGATTCTTGACTAATACCTGCTGTGGACGCTTGGCAGTATTTGTGTCTGTGTCTGCACATTAATGTAGGAAATGATATAGCCTATAGAGAGAATTAAAATTAGAGAACCTTTCAAAATATAGTTTTAACATAAAGTTATGTTAGAGTGTTTGTACATTTGGTCAGTACAAAAACTATGGCAATTGGTACAGAAATTAGTAAGGTTTTTTTTTTTTGCGCCGAATGAAATGTAAACCAAATTTTAGGCCCTTAAAACACAAACACTTTTCCTTCACTGAACTAGCAAATCTGGGATGGGAGGGAAGGCACGCCACACCACAGGGACTATGGTCACAAATGAACAGTCACCAGGTCTTTAAACGGGTGCATGGTACACACAGCAGGTTTTGGTTGTTAGGTTGACTGCCACTTTTGGTTCATTTATGACACATGTGTAGGACTGACACAGACTTATTTCTCTAAAAGAGGTAGCACATCGGTGCCAACAGGGGTCTGGTAATTGTAGCTGTGTGGAGCAATTCTTATGTTTGTTCCCCATCAACATTGTAGCACCACAGTCTACATTCTATTTACAACTGCACCAAACCACTAACTTGGCCAATGTTCTACCAAGATAAAAAAAAAATTTTGCATGGAGAATTGTTTTCATTCATTTCAATCATAACATCCATTCATACAGATTATATAACTGTTGACGTATATCTTCTTTTGAATTGAAAAACATTCATATGGTGTTCAAAAACTTTGTATAGAAGGCACTGTGGCTCAACGGGCTAAGGCGTCATGCCATGATTTTGGCAACCCGGGTTCAAATCTGACCAATGGTCCTTTGCCGATCCTGCCCCATGTCTGTTTCCTGTTTGTCTCTTCACTATTGCTATCCAAATAAATGGCAAAAAGACCAAAAAATATATATTAAAAACTTTGTATAGGGAGATGTTTTCTGTACCATTAGAATGTTGATGCTATGGTTATCTGAGAAATGGAGTGTCAGTGACTCAACTCCAGGCTCCCTTTGTCTCAGCTGATGTAGAAACTGGGTTTACCCGGGGTATGATTTCCATAGAGGTCTCATTGTCTTCTCCAGAGATCGACGGTTATAACTGGACTTTTTATTTATTAATTTGTGACAAATCCTGTTGACTATATTATTATATAATGTTTGAAAAGTATGTAAATGAAGCATGCAGACAGGCATCAACAGTATGAAAACACTGCTCATCACTGGCGGAGTTCATGATCGTGAAGTGTCGCCCTTTCTACTTGCCTAGGGAGATAAGTTCGATCCTGCTGGTCGCTACTTACATTCCTCCATCTAGCAACAACAGCAACAGAAATGCGGCGCTGAACGAACTGTATCAGGCCATCAGTGAGCAACAAACAGCACACCCAGACGGTTTCATCATCCTCGCAGGAGATTTCAACCATGCTGAACTTAAAACTGTTCTCCCAAAGTTTCATCAGCATGTGCATTTTCCAACACGGGGGGACAACATATTGGACCTGGTCTACACACAGGAAAAAGGAGCATACAAAGCCACCCCCCTCCCCACATCGGCACCTCTGATCACCTCACTGTTATGCTAATGCCAGCATACAGACAGAGTGTGAAAGTCTCCAGACCCGTTAAGAAAGAGGTAAGGGTGTGGCCACAGGAGGCCACCTCTGCTCTTCAAGACTGCTTTGGGTCAACGGATTGGGAAGTATTCAAGGGAGCAGCCACCTACAATAACATCATAGACATTGAGGAGTATACAGACACTGTGAGCTCATACATCATCAAATGCATTGATGATGTTACACAAATAAAAAGCATCACAACGCGAGCCAACCGGAAGCCATGGCTGACAGGAGATCTCCACAGGCTGCTGAAGGCCAGAGACAAGGCCTTCAGAGCTGGGGATGAAGCAGGCCTGAGAACAGCGAGAGCCAACCTGTCCAGTGGCATCAGGAAAGCGAAACAGGACTACACACGCAAGATAACCTCCCACTTCAATGATAGCAAGGAGGCACAGAGCCTATGGCAAGGCATTAAGGCCATTACAGACTACAAGCCTGCAGCGCGTAGCTGTGAGAGCAACACCACTCTGCTCAACAACCTGAACAGCTTCTTTGCAAGATTTGAAGCACAGAACAACACACGCCCACAGAAAACACCACTACCTCCACACGACCAGCCTCTGTGCCTGTCTGTTGCCAGTGTGAAGAGGACACTCTCCGCCATCAACACCCGGAAAGCAGCGGATCCAGACAACATCCCTGGTAGTGTGCTGAAAGACTGCGCAGAGGAGCTGAACGATGTCTTCACATACATATTTAACACCTCCCTGAGGCAAGCCATTGTCCCATCATGCTTCAAGACTGCCACCATCATACCTGTGCCAAAGAAATCATCCCCAGCCTGCTTCAATGACTACCGCCCTGTGGCACTGACACCCATCATCATGAAGTGCTTTGAACGACTAGTCATGTCACACATCAAATCCACCCTGCCTACCAACCTGGACCCATACCAGTTCGCATACAGAGCGAAACGATCTACAGAGGACGCAATCATCTCTGCCCTCCACCCAGCCCTGACTCACCTGGAGAAGAAAGACTCATATGTGAGAATGCTGTTCATAGACTTCAGTTCAGCATTCAACACCATAATACCACAACAACTCATCTGCAAACTGGACAAACTGGGCCTCAGCACCTCCCTCTGCAACTGGTTGCTGGATTTCCTCAGCCAGAGGCCTCAAGCGGTGCGTGTGTGCAACAACGTCTCTAACAGCATCACCCTGAGCACAGGGGCTCCACAAGGCTGTGTGCTCAGTCCGCTGCTCTTCACCCTGCTGACACATGACTGCACACCAACCTACAGCTCCAACCACCTGGTGAAGTTTGCGGACGACACAACGCTGGTGGGGCTCATCACCAAGGGCGATGAGACCCACTACAGGAAAGAGGTTGAGCTCCTGACCACGTGGTGCAGAGGCAACAACCTCCTGCTAAATGTTAGCAAGACCAAGGAGGTTATTGTCAACTTCCAGAAAGGCCACACCTGTCACCATCCGCTGACCATCGACGGGGCTGCGGTAGAGAGGGTGAGCAGCACCAAGTTCCTGGGGGTGCACATCAGTGAGGACGTCTCCTGGACTACCAACACCACATCACTGGCCAAGAAAGCACCCACCACTCCCCTCCCTGCAAGACATCTACACCACCCGTCTCACCCGCAAAGCCAACACAATCGTCAGCGATGCAACCCACCCCGCACACTGTCTGTTCAGCCTACTGCCCTCTGGTAAGATACAGAAGTCTCCGCTCCCGCACCACCAAGCTCGCCAACAGCTTTATCCACCAGGCTGTGAGACTGATGAACTCTCTCCCCTACCGGCTCCCAGTCAGCGGAACCACCAGACTGGCAGGAGTATAGGAAGACAGATTGGACTCTACAACCCCCCCCCCCCCACACACACACACACACTCACCAACAAGGAAATAAACACTCTGAACCAAAAAACCAAACAACACTGGACTGAAAATAACTATAACTACCTCTGCATTGCAAATTGCACACACCTGCTGCTATATATTCTAGTATTCTTCTTACCACTATTTATACCACTTTTTACCACTATTTATATTTAATACTACTGCTGCTAAAATCTTGTGTTTCACTAAGACAACAAACAACACTGCTAGAACACTTACTTTATGTTATGTCGTGTCTTATATATACTGTGTGTCACCTAAGTATAATGCCTTAAGCCTACTTGCACTTTTTTTTTTTACTCAACAGTACCTTATTGTTTTAATTGTTTTTCTTGTTGTGCATCTGCACTTTATTGTTGTCAACGTCTACGCATGGGACAAGTGTGAAACGTAATTTCGATTCCTTTGTATGTCGAGTACATGTGAAGAAATTGACAAATAAAACTGACTTGAACATTGATGTCTCTTTCATTGGAGAATGACACTTGAGTGAAGTAAAAAAAAAAAAAAGAAAACTCAATAGAACTGAAAGGAACAAGTGAAATTGTTGTCCCACAGCATGCTTCAAGGTACTTTAATCAAATACCATATCAACCTTTGGTGAACCATAGACTGACATCATAAATATGCAGAAGAGGATTTGCTGTATGCAATTTTTAAAGAATACTGAAAGCAAGAGCCCTCTAGAACATTTTTTTACATTTAATTACTATTAACACAATCAAAAAGGGAAAAAAGGATTGCAATCTGCATTACAGACTTAAAACGTTAGGCCTATATTTCATATCTAGTGAACTGTCTATCACAATAGGACGCTATATGTAAATGTGTCATCCGCGATATCATAATGTTGATAATGAATTATTTTTCACAAATTTTCAGGCCATCCTCACAGATGTGAACATAACTGACTCACACTTGTCCTCTACGCTCCAGTGGGTGGTGCAGTGCCTACATGAAAACGCCTGGGAGATGTGCAACCTTCAGAAATAACACACCACTGTTTGCGATGCCATCATATGGATTTGAGATTACAGTGATCCCAGCCAAAAGCTCTTTCCCATGTAAGGTTGTGTTTGTCCTGTGATCTTTCAGAGACAAAAATAAATGTAAGCACATACCAGAGGTGCACTGCAATGGCAAACACAGAGAAACTTGATCTAATTCATTTTCTATGGGGTGTAATGTGTCTACTCTTAACATGACATGACTTGTTTTAGAACTGAAGCACATAGAACTGATTTTTAAAATAGATTTAAATAGATGATTCTGTTATTACTTGACTAGGACATGAACAAATACAAAATCCGAAATGATACCCACCTAAGCAGCGCTGACTTTAGGTACATGATTACTTAGATTTAATTCGCCCCAGTACACTTGATTATTTGGACCTAACTTGTTTGTTATATTGAGTGGCCTATAGACAGGAATGTTCCAAGAGTCTAGTAGAAGTGTAGATGGTCTTTTAATGCCACCTACAGGATATAATGACAAATTACACTGAAAGACACCCCC